>JAXQQM020067808.1:0-74303 GCA_034641835.2 Pinus albicaulis
AATGGGTCTTCCTTCTTGCATTAAAATAGTACCAATTCCATTTCCTGAGGCATCACATTCCACAATAAAGGTTTTTGTGAAGTCTGGCGTAGCTAAGACCGGTGCTAGGCACATTGCCTCTTTAAGATGTTCAAAGGCCTTAGTTGCTTCAGGAGTCCATGGAAATGCATCTTTCTTCAATAATGTTGTTAGAGGTGCTGCTATTCTCCCATAATTCTTAACAAACTTGCGATAATACCCTGTTAACCCGAGAAATCCTCACAACTTCTTTATGGTTGTGGGGACTTTCCATTCCTTAATGGCTTTAATTTTGTTAGGGTCTACCTTAACACCCTCGTGAGATACAATATGACCCAGATATTCCACCTCTTGTACTCCAAAGAAACATTTGGATGTTTTTGCATATAGTTGTTTCTCCTCCAATATTTTGAGCACCCTGTCAACATGTTGAACATGATCCTTCCAAGACCTGTTGTAGATTAGTATATTATCAAAAAATACTAGCACAAATTTTCTAAGGAAGGGTTTGAAAATGGAATTCATCAACCTTTGAAATGTAGAAGGTGCATTGGTAAGGCCAAAAGGCATGACCAAAAATTCATAATGACCCTCATGAGTTCGAAATGCTGTTTTTGGAATATCTTCAGTCTTCATTCTAATTTGATGATATCCTGAATGAATATCCAACTTGGTAAAATAAATTGCTCCATGTAATTCATCCAATAATTCATCAATCACAGGAATGGGAAATTTGTCTTTAATGGTGAGCTTATTGAGATCCCTATAATCTGGACACATTCGCCATGATCCATCCTTCTTGTGTACCAATACTACAGGAGCAGAGAAAGAACTTTGACTAGGTTGAATTATACGCGCCTCTAACATTTCTGCAATCATACGTTCAATTTCGCTCTTTTGGAAGTAAGGATATCTATAAGGCCTGATGTTTGGAGGAACACTTCCTGGAATCAAATGAATAGCATGATCATGATCACGAATAGGTGGGAGTCCATTGGGAGTTTCAAACACCTTGGAATGATTGTCCAAGACTTGTTGGAGATCTGCAGAAATAGATGATTTTGATGTCGGAACTTCTAGTGAGCATAATTGTGCAATTACGCCTCGTTGTTCTTTCTTTAGAAGCTTTGTCATTACATTAGAGCTTATTATCCTTCCCGGCTTCCCTTCAATACCCCGTAATTCGACTTCCTTTCCTTCTGAAAAAAATTTCAAGAAAAGTTCTTGAAAATTAAAAGCCACCGTCCCCAAAGATTGTAACCATTGTACTCCTAGTACAACATCAGCACCTCCCATAGGAATGGAAAGCATTGGACTAGTCAATACATATTCCCCCATGGTTAGCTTAATATTATGGCATTTTCCAGAGCAATTTATAGTTCCTCCATTGCAACCATCACTTGACATTCTGGTGCTGGGTATAGGAAACAATTTAATTCCTTGGCTACCTTACAATGAATAAAATTATGGGTGCTACCTGAATCAATCAACACTATTACCTTTTCTTCTTGATTTGTCCTTGTATCTTGAGAGTTTGAGGAGTGGTAATTCCTGCCAGTGCATTACACGATATGGTCGGATTCATTTCTTCCTCTTCTAGAGTTGGTTTCTGGTGTATATCCTCTTCTTGTTCATTTTCTTCTTCCTCTTCACAATCTATGTAAAATAATTTCTTCTCAGCACACTTATGACCTTTAGTTTATTTTCTATCACAATTGTAGCAAAGCCCTTTTGCTCTTTTTTCTTCCAATTGTTGTGGTGTCAACCTTGTAGGTTGTGGAAATCTAGGCGTAGCAACACTTCCTTCTTTATAGAATTGAGTGGTAGGCTTCCTTGTCGCCATAATTTTACATTCAAATTTTCTTGCCAACTTGAATGCCTTCTCCAATGAATCAGGTTCCAAAACGCGAACTTCATGTTGGATGTTATCCTTTAAAGTGCCTAGGAAGAGATCAATCCTGTGTTCCTCTGTAAGATCAGTTACCCTTATATTCAATATTTGGAAGTCCTCAATGTGCTGCCCCACTAAACCCTTTTGTTTGAGATTTATCAATTGGGTAAAGAAGGTGTTGCTCTTTGTATCCTCATAATGTGCTATCATTTCCTCCGTAAAAATTGACCAAGTGACAATTTTTTTACGGGAGCAAAGCCATTGATACCATACAAATGTATTTTATTCTAAATGTAAAGTTGCAATGCGTACCTTTTGTGTGTTTTGCACGTTATGGAGATCAAAATATTGCTCCATCTGTAGTATCCATGTTACAGGATCCTTTCTATCAAACTTCCTCATATCCATTTTTGGAATATGGTGGTTCTTCCCACCAACATTAGAGTTTATGAAAACACGATTAACATTTATTTTGTTCTCATCATGAGTTTCCTCTACTATCTTTTCACCATTAGGAAACATTTCTTGTATCAACTTTGCCAAACCTTCGATGTCTACTTTTAGATCCTTCTTCATGTTTTCCATGTTGTCTTTCATTTTTTCATTGATCTTAGCTTCCATGTCATCGATATTAGCTTCCATGTCATGCATCTTAGCTTCCATGCCATTCTTCAAACCATCCATGCATTTCTTCAAACCATCCATGCCTTTCTTCAAACCATCAATCTTAGCTTCCACGCCTTTCTTCAAAACTCCCATTTCATTTTTTGATGCTCTTTGTGAGAGTGAAATTTGGTGCACTTGCTCTTATAATTTTGATATGTCATGTTGCGCTTCTTCCTCTTCATGAGTCATAGTAGAGCCTTCTGAAGGATTAATGGGCATTGAATTCTTTTTAGGTGGAATTTTAGAACCCGATACTGATATCTATGCTTCAATATGCCCTTGGAATCACTTCAAGCTGATTTTTCACCCAAGGCTTATGCCATTAAAAAAAAAAATACACACCTTTTTCTTGCTTTTGATGAGCTCGATATTGAAGGCGGTGTATCTCTGTTTTCGGATCTTAAATATCCCAAATTCAGCCATGTAGTAGCCCTCTGAATCATCTTTCAAATCCCATAAGTCTGACTTGATTTGGATTCTTCAAGACAAAGTTATTCCCAATCTCCCACAATGACCTAATTATGGATTGGTTTAGTATAGCTAACTTGTACGACGTGCCACGTGTCAGTGTTTCCTCCTTTGGCTTTGAAATTGATACAAAGGAAACTACAGTATGTTTAATTACGGTCAATTTTTACATAATTCCAATCTGATGCTCAGAGAGAGAGTTATGACGATTTTCTCATGGTCACCTCTTTGAGATGAAATTCTGGAGCCTGAAAAAACCCTAACTTGCACAGATAATATCTCTAAAACTATTGCGAACCAAGATCTGAAATTTTTACATGTCATTCCTTAGGATTTCAGCTTTGATCTGTAAAACTTTCAGCTTCTAAACCTTTGTATAAAAATAGTTATAGCTAAAATTCCATGATGGCCAGTTTAGCTGAAATTCGGGAGCCTAAAAAAATCCTAACTTCGACAGATCATATCTCCTAAAATATTTTGAAGCAAGATTTGAAATTTTTACAAGACGTTCTATAGCATTTCATATTTTCTCTATAAAAATTTTAGCTTCTGAACCTTCGTAGAAAATTTTTTATAGTGAAAATTTCACAATGGCATGTTTGGAGCAGCGAAACCATAGAATCCAAAGCTCTGATACCAAATGTTATGAAAGCAGCTCCAAAAATAGAAGAAAAGAGAGATCAATGCCTTGTAAATCAGCCACTTCGAGGGGGAAGCCTCCAATACATAACATAAATTAACAATTCTTGGATGATACAAATGACAAAACCTCCTTCTATATATAGGAGTCCATGGGGTCACAATATAATCCTAGCCAACCTAACAATAATAATGTAAGGGCACAATAACAATATTGGGGTTACGGGGGTACAACGGTAACAATAAGGCGGTTATAGTAACAACAATGGACTATACTAGTAATATAGGGACCTAACATGCTAGCACAACATGGAACTCTCCTAGCATGTGTTGCCATGCATGTAGTCCCTAGCATGCCCCGAAACACCTTGGTTAAATGCATTGACATACATTAGCACTTGGCACACAATGCCACTTGGAATGTATTGGGACCTATTATTAGTGTGCCTAGAATTCCCCTTTTGAAAAAGATAAAGTCATGACCTATTAACCCTCTTATTGGTTCTTCCTTTTCTTGCCTTAACACTTCTTGACACATATTGACATACCCTAGCACCCTGCACATCCTTAGCACCTAGTATGTATTGGCATATCTTGGAACTATTAATTGGCACATATAATTAGCACACCCTGGAACTCCCAAGCACACTTTGGGAATTCTTGACATGCCTTGATATTCCCTAGCATGCCTTACCAATGCTTAGCATACTTTCTCACTCCCTCCTTGGCATGACAAATAACATTCATTAACACTATTCCTTATCACACGTTCATCATATTCATTAACTTCCATGGATTTTTACCTAGTGCTCCCTTATTGTTTTGTCCTAGTACTCCTTAACACTCCTAAACATGCATTAGCACTCTCTAGCACACCTTAGCACTCTTCAACATGTCCTTCCACTTCATAACATGCATAACACTCCCCGACACATATTGGCACTTGGAAAGTCTTAGCATGTATGGAATATATTGATATTCCTTGGTACGATTTGGCATGGTTTAATATTAAATTCATTTGAGATCAATTGTTGGAAAGTATATGAGAAGCAACAAAGGAAGACTTGGCACTTAGAATGCACTAAGACTTTGCACTTGGAACCTATTGTTTCCTAGTGTCGGTGTGCTTAGCATGCCCCTCTTGGAAAAGGAAAATTAATGACTTATTAACCCTCTTATGTGTTCATTTCCTTGTAGTTTAACTTTTTTCACCCTTTTGTTTCCTTGACAGTCTCTGGCACGCATTGACACACCCTTGCAATTATTGGCATGCCTTATCACTTGGAACATCTTAGCATGTTTGACATGACTTCACACTATCTGGCACATCTTAGCATTCCCTAGCATGCCTTGGAACTCATGTCCTCACAGTTATAATTTAAATTTTTCACGACTTGGGAACTGAATAAAGTCCTTGGCTATTGCAATTCATGTGAAAATATTGGCCTGCTTCAACTACAACACCTTGACCAATTGCACCTACTACAAGTATTGTGCTTTGTTCACCTAAGAACTGACTATAACTCATCTTATGCCACACATGTCCAAGCTCAACTTGTCCCACTTCACCAGTTATGAAGACAAGGATCACATGTTCTAGCCATGGCCATAAAACAAATATGAAACATAGCTTACACATGAAATATTTCAATTGTATGTTCATTTCATATAAATAGTATAACATTAACTGAGAGTTTGCAAGAACCACAAGATGCACAAGGCACATAAGATATAATCTGACATAAGCCGAGTGCCCTAAAACTTATATAAAACAATGTACAATATGAAATTATATATAATATTATAAAACATGAGCATGTAGCCAAAGTGTGCCACATCTCATATAAAAAAATAGCTAAAGGAAAAAAAAAATTGTGCCTAGAAAAAAGTGATCTCCCTTTGTCTAAAACTATTATTTCAAGCCCTGTATAACAATCATATGCTTTCCTCCTATAAATCCTATTATGAACTTCTCCTTATCACACTTGAATTCGCTAACACTCCCTTGCACACACTCTTGTTCATTCCTTTCCATGCATTTTGACCTATTTAACCTTTGATATGCCCTAACACTCCCTGATACTCTTCAACATGCATTGACATTGTATGGCATGTTTTAGCATGAATTTCAATACTTTTGTGTTCCTTGACCCTCCCTAGCTATCATGCCCTCACAACTACTCTTACTTAATTGGCAACTTGGGAACCCAACCAAGCCCTCACTTGACTACAAGAGCTTAACCAAACTACGATTACTACAACTAGAATATGTTGTTGAATTTTGTAGCTTGGGTGGTACTCCACAAGCCTATTGAGATGGGTTTGTCTGATTTTGGTCACAAAAATATTTGTAGGCAAAGAAGCCAGGAAAAGGGATTTTGGGCCCAAGATGGGGTTTAAAATATAAAAGAAAATTAAAAATGAAAATTGATATTTCCTAAGGTCTAAGTGGATAAAACCCACATAAGTTCTAGAGGGTTTCTATGAGGTCTAGGAAAATCTATTTAAGGAGGCCCTAGAATGAAGGAAAGAACAAGATCACCAATTCTAGTAGAAGAGGACTCATAGTCGGCGCCATCTACAGGAATGACGGAAACAATCGCCCAAGTTGACTCCAATCACTACCAAATTTAGGTGCATGCAAGAGAGACTGAACCCATAATTTCTTGCTCTACTATTTCTACAAGGAGATGAAAATCTGACGGTCTGGCTCAGCTTGATGTAATTTGGTGAGTCAAACCAAAAGAAATTGATGTAGATGCAGATGTGTTCGATCAAAAAATCTATTGGGTATGTCTTATATTATTTCCACGATTAGTCCCACACGGCTGTACGTTGTGCCGGGTGCGGCACGCCCAGGGAATTAGATGGTGAGTGGACCAACCCATGGTTTTGTGGATGGGTTTTCACATGGTTTTGGGGCATGCTGGTTTTTTGCCCCTGGTATTTTGTAGATCCGGTCAAGGGAACTACAGTTACGTTCTAATCAAGGGTTAATGGATTGGGGTTTATTTATGCTTCGGCATGTATATATATGTGTTGTAACACTAAAAGGAATATATTGAAAAATCAAGCTAGTCAACCCGATTTGGGATCCGGGGGAAAGTGTCTGTGTATATCTGTTTTATTTTTTATGCTCTCGCCATTGTTTATTTTCTGTTTGTAAGATTCGTTTGCAGATAATTTTTGTATAGGGTTAAAACCTACATTTGGTATCGAGAATATTTACGCCCGAGGGGATGCAGCTGTGGCCGAGTGGTTTTTTGCTCGGGCCTGTGGTAGACCCTGTTCAGTGGGAGATCTGTGGGATCGATTCTTGCGGTGAAAGAAGATGGCGAGCGGCGGAAAGATAGAGATCGAGAAATTTAATGGTCAGAGTTTTGAGTTGTGGAAGCTCAAGATGGAGGATCTGTTGGTGGATAAATATCAGTGGATCGCGGTAGATCCAGGTACTAAACCAACGACAATGTCAGATGAAGACTGGAAGAAACTGGATCGGAAGGCTAAGAGCACAATACGGTTGTGTGTCTCAGATTCAGTATTGTTGAATGTATCTGGGGAAGCTACGATGAAGAATTTGTGGGAAAAACTTGGGAATTTGTACCAATCTAAGTCTCTGGTGAATAAGTTGTTCCTGCGGAAAAAGCTGTATAACCTGAGGATGAAGGATGGAGACTCAGTGACAGAGCATCTGAACGCCTTCAATACTGTGGTAAGTCAGTTGTCATCTATTGATATTAAAATCTTAGATGAAGATAAGTGCATCAGTTTGTTGTGCTCTCTACCAGACTCGTGGGACAGTCTGGTTATTGCAATAGGTAGCAATACAACTACCTTGAATTTTGATGACATTGTCTCAGCCTTGCTGTCGGAGGAAATGAGACAGAGAAATATGGAGGGTCAAAATGGATATGCCTTATCTATATGAGGAAGGTCCCAAAACAGAAACAAGAATAAGGTTTCGAGTGGGAGATCTAAATATAGAGGGAGATCTAAATCTCCTGGAAAGTTTGTAAAGGTGTGCTGGAAATGCGGAAAGGAAGGACACTACAAAAAGGAATGCAGATCTAAAGCTCCTGAGAAAGGAAAGGGATCTGATGAAGGTCCTTCTGCAGAGGCAAAAACCACCTCGGATGAAGGTGGGGATGTGTATTGGGCTTCTTCTTCAAATACACATGTAGATCATGAGTCATGGTTGATTGACTCAGGTGCATCCTTTCACTTCACTCCCCATAGGGAGTGGTTCTGCGAGTATGAGAAATATGATGGTGGTGATGTCTTCCTAGGGGATGATAGGAAGGCCAGAATCATTGGACGTGGAAAACTCAAGCTGAAGCTGCAAAGTGGAAGGATTAGAACACTTCCCAGTGTTCTACATTCTGTTGTTACACCATTTTTTGGTCATCTAACCTATTATCATTAGATGGACCCAAGTACACCATGTAAGACCAATTTTACCCTAAGTAAAATTTCCTTCACTATGTTAAATAACTTAATAAACCACATTTATTAGGTTGTTTATGGTCTAAACAGGAAACCCCAAAAGGAAATATTAAACAAACCTATTTTGTTTAATTTTCCTCATGGAATAATTAGTTAAACCATAATTTAATTATTATTCCTAGTCATGTTTAACCCAAAAACAAAGAAATTAATTAGATAAACCTTTATTTATCTTATTATTTTCTAGGAATACTTATTTAAATCTTATTTAGATAATATTCCTTGTTAAATATGACCAAATCACCCACAAATAATTAAATAAATCATTATTTATTTGATTATCCTTCAACCACTTCCTTAAAAAGATAAATAAATCATTTATTTATTTATTATTGACAAATAAAGGGATTTGACCCAAGTCAAATACTTTTTCCCTCAACAAATATAATAAAATATTCCATAAAAAGTGGATCTAGATTTGGTTAACATTATTTTAATTATGCACCAAGATCTAGAATGACCCAATATTTTGTTATAAATAGGAGGGTTTTTCCTACCATTCTTCACCTTTTGTTGCCTATTAGATCACTCTGGATCTATACACTTGGTCACCTTTTTCTACATTATTTGCTGTGTGAGCTCCCTTTGAGTTCTATCTTTGTCTGGGTTTTCTACACCAACAAGAGAGAGAGATTTTAGATCTGAAGTGCTGAGGACTTCCAAGAACCCATCCCATTGAGGAGAATTGGACACGCCTTCTTGTTTTCCTCCCAGGTGCCCTTAATACAAAAATTCTTTCAAAAATTGTTCTTGTCTTGTCTATTGGATATATGGAGCAAACCCTTCTTTTTATTGCTTAATGTCTTTCTATGCATAGATCTGGTTTTTTGCAGCTCTTTTCTTGATCAACTAACTGCAGATCTGAAGATATTGGCAGCCACTTTTGTTGTTAGGGCTATTAGTTATGCGTAGCTAAAGTGGTCATTTTTCGTACACTTCGACAAAGGATTCATACTAACAAATGGCGACTCCACACGGGTTTTAAATTACGACCGCTGTCGTTTTTCATATTCCTGCATATCCAGCTACTTCAGACCCTAGGGCTTCTTTTCAGCTGTTTAGTTTTCCTATTTTTATGTTTTTTTTCTCACATAAAACCTAAAACATTAAAATTTCTAACTTCCGTGTGTTTCTGGCCCTATTGCGCAGGTAAGCGACACCAGCCGCAACTAGGCGACAAATTTTTAGAAATGCTGCTTGTGAGATAGCTGGAATGGGAGGTCGCACCCGGCCCAAAAAGCTGCCGACTGGATCTCGGGTCACACTTTTTCGGCCTCTTTTCGCGACTGTGTGAAAACGGTCGAGAACACACGACACTGCCAATTTTTCGTGGTTTTACGCAATTTTTAAGGTTTCTTGAAGCACATTTAGAGAGTTTGACCTTTGTCTCGACCGCTTTCACCTAGTTCGATCTATTTTTGCTCATCTAAGTGGGAACCTAGCCCACTAGGGCTTCAATACCCTCCACTTTTGGTGGAAGAGTTTTAGCTGTTTCAGGTGTCTGATTTTTCAGAGTTTCAGCCTTCCCTTTTTCAGATCTGATACCTCATTCTCAGATCCCTTTAAATCAGCTCTTCTTCCTTTCAAACCACCTCTTGTAGTTTTGTTTGGACCTCCCTTTAGGACCTCCTCCCTGTCCTTTCTGCTTTTTGCTGATTTCCTCCTTTTTTCCAGCCACCTTGCCTCTGCCTCTTGGCTGTGATCTGCACCTCTTTTCAGCAGCTTTATCCTTTAGATCCCTGTCCCTTTTGACCCTAGATCTATTGGCCTCTTTTTAAGTGTGTTTTGACTAGATTTTTGCCCTTTTTTAGATTAGTTTTGAGAGACCCGCCTTCTTGGGTTGAATCGATGCCATAGTAGCTGTTATTTTTCTGTTATTTCAGCATTATATACTGTTCTCTGCAGATTTATTTTCAGTTACGCAACACACTTTTTTCTTTCTCTCAAAACGAAAAGGGTTTAAAAATTAAAATTAACGCACGCCACACACTCACCCTAAGCGAAGAAGAGCCTGGTTTACACCGCCAGGCAAAGACTTTAAAATCAATTGACACTGCACCTATCTGCACTTGTTTCGATATTGTAATCACTTGATTCTGCACCTCCTTGCCCTTATGGTCATTCTTCTTCCCCTTGTGCCATGTTTGTGTTGTCATCATTGTGCCCCCAAGGCGCATCTCCTGGAGACTTCTTGGCCTTCACCCTCAGTTTCCGGTCGGTCGACCTGCTCCGTCTCGCCGTCGTCGAGCCAGTCCCCCTCCGAGTCCGCACTCTGACTCCTCTTCTGATTCATTGGGTTCTCCTTTTACCTCTAGTTCTCCCCCTGTCACCTTCACTATGTCTGGTCTAGGGCCTAATGCTAGTGGTAATCCCGGCCCTAATGCTGGAACTACTACTAGCAGAACTGCCACAGGAACTACCTCGGCCGCACCCTTGCTACCATACATCGCAGGCCTCAGCCTCCCCGATTTCAATCAGTTGATCAATGACCCTATCCGCCACGATGTTGGTTGGCCTGCTATGCCAACCAAGCTCCCCTCCAACATCCCTAAGTTCGAAGGCCTTGCTGGAGAAGATCCAACCAATCATGTCCGATCTTTCCACATGTGGTGTTCCTCCAATTCCATTACCGATGACTCCATCCGTCTTCGTTTGTTCCAATGCACGCTTACTGGCGAAGCTTCTAAATGGTATGTAGACCAAGCCACCTCTTCCCATACCACCTTTGTGACCATTTCCCAAGCCTTTTTATCTTACTTCCAGCTCCCTCTCCGATACGATACTGGTACGAAGCTTTTGACCTCTTTCAAGCAAACCTCTTCGACCCACCTTTCCGCTCATGTCCAGGAATGGCGACGAAGACGAAGCTTATGTCGAGCTCCCCCCTTCGAAGATCGGATCTATATGGACTGGTTCCTTCACTCTCTCTTAGCTCCCATTGGCAAAGATGTCGCCTCCCATTTTCCTCAAACAGAAGAAGCCGCCCTCCAAATAGCCTTGAAATATGACCTGATCTATGCCTAGTCTGGTTATGTTTATACCGTTCTTCCTGACCTCCCCAGGCCCGGCGGCGCTAACGCCCCGGGGGCATCTCATTCCGCCGACGGTATCGTTGGAGCCCTTTCCCATCCATATGCTCAACCTCCTATGGGCTATGGTCTCCCTCACGGAGGGGCCAACACCTCTAGCACTCTTCCCCCTCCCGGTAGCATGTATCCAGGATACGGCATGCCTCCTCCTTTTGCCCAACCTCCTGCTTACCTCAATGTTGCCCAACCTAACCATTACCTTTATCCGCAGCCTAGTGCGCCAGCTCCTCCAGCATATGCGCTTCCATCTCCCTTGCCTCCTCCAAACCCGCAACAGCACCTACAGCCCCCTCCAGGGCAAGTATTTGCACAGCAGGGCGCGACTAATCCCCCTTCTTCTCAAAGAAGGCGGAGAGGCAATCCAAACCAATCTGCCCCTGGTACTCGTGGACCCAATCCTCAAGGTGTTGACCCTAACACTGCCAACCAGCAACAGGGCACTCAGCCCAAGCCGGACAGGCCGCTTCGCACAAATAAGCCTTGTTCATGTTGCGGTGTTTATGGTCATTACACCCACGATTGTCCCCTCTTACCCCAGATGTGGCAGATGTGGGAGTCTCAAGCCACATTGCGCGGACAACATGCCTCCCCTCATGCTCCTCCTAATGTGGCCACTACCCAACCAGCTGTGTTTACTGATCCTTTCCCTCAGCAAGGATTCGTGGCTACCCAACCACCTGACGGACAGGTCGCCACTCCACCTTCCATTTCTGGTTCCTCCGATTACCAGATCCTCATGATGAACTTTGATCCTTCCCCAACCATCGACCTTCACCTTCAAACTCGGTCTCGCTAGTACCCCAAGCCTCCCGCTCAGTCTGCCTCCGAGTCCCCTTCTTCCAGTTCTACAGAGCCTCTTTCAACAACCAATGGTCCCTTACATATCCCTCAACCCAAAGTTGAGGTCCATACCAAGATTCCTAAAGGACCGTTACGTCGAAATGCTGCTTCTGGTCGAGCTGCTCATTCGTATAACATAGTAGATGATTTGGCGCAATCTCTTGCTGCCATTTCCACACTGGAACTCCTCTAGTCGTGCCCTTCCCAAAAGAAGGCTCTACTATCTGCCGTGGGCGCTGTAGATCCTGCTGATGACCAAATGATTGTTTTCGACGCCACTCAATCAGACCATCCTCCTCTTCCTCCTTCCGTCGCCTTCCAAATCCCAGTCAAAATCCGGAACGCCAACGTTTCCCGGTGTATAATTGATGAGGGGGCATCCACCTGCGTGATGTCCGCTTCGGTTTGGAAGCAACTTGGATCCCCTGAGTTGGCCCCTTCCACGATCACCCTTCGAGCGTGGGACGGCCATGCCTCCCAGCCCATTGGCCTGTTTCGTAATTGTCCTATCACCCTCGCCGGTAAGACTGTTTGCGTTGACGTCGAAGTCATCGACGCCCCGCTAGACTACAAAATTATATTGGGGCGAAGCTACACCTATGCTATGTCTGTTGTCCCATCCACGGTTTTCCGCAAGATGTCTTTCCCCCACAATGGAAACATAGTCACCATTGACCAGTTGACATATCATGAGCCAAAATCTCAGACCTCACCTGAGATGACCATCTCTTCTGTAGCCAACAAGCAAACCGTTGATTCCTTGACCAGTGTCTCCCCCGGCGTTTACAAAGATTCCTCCCTGCTTGGAACTTTTCCTAATCTCCCCCCTCCTCCTATCACTGATCCCAGCTTATCGAATGTTTGCATGATGCAATCGTCTCAGGCTGCCCTTAAGCAGCCTGCTTCGGCTAGTCAGCAACCTCCCCCTCGCCCTCCGCAACCCGCTCCTAGCCATTCATCTTAGCCAGCCGGACCTCCTCCTTCTGGCCCTCCCCCTACAGCTGGTATCCCTGAACCCCTTTATCCTCTTGGATCGGTTCCCCCAGGCCTTAACCATCTCGGAGCCGTCCCTCCTGGTCATTACCCTGCTGGGCAGATACCTTTCCTGGCTCCCCCTCCCGGAGTATATTCTGTCCCCGTCATGGCCACCCTCTCTCTCCCTAACCTGACCTTGGGCATACCCATCTGGTACCTTGATCCTCCAGCAGCTACCCCTCCTGGTCACCCCAAACCCTATATGGCTTTGACACCGGTTCAACCGGTCCCCCTCGCTTCCTCCGTTGCCACTGTGCCCCCAGCACCTCCACAGGACCCTTCTCCTGTCGTGACGGCTCCCGGGAAGAAAGGAAAAGCCCGCAAGGGGGCACCTAAAGATAAGACCACCACGACTGACCCGGCCCCTCCTCCGCCCACAAAGCCCTGTGCCTTATGTGATGTCACCGGTCATGCCACCCATGCTTGTCCCGAGTTGCCCCGTATTCAGCCCATGGTTAAAGTCGTGTTCCCCGAGTCTACGGTCCCTGAAGCCTCCATTCCTTCTTCGTCCGTAACCAAGAACCCCAAGACTCTCCGCACCAACAAACCCTGTGCTTTGTGCGGTGTTCATGGCCATTACTCCCACCATTGTCCTCACCTGACGCATTACCGCGCCTCTTTAGAGGTAGTCTGAGAGTATGAGGTTGAACAAAATCAATCCGCCTCTCCCATCCTCGCGCAGTATGCTTCGAGCCAGCCTGAGGATCCCCCCGCTCCCATCGACATTCCCCCCCCTGATGTTCAGATGACGGAGTCCACTACGACCATTCTTTACCTCTCCTCCTTTGCGAGACCCTTGGAGCCTAGTCCCCCTGCATCCTCCCCTATTGTTTCGCCTGACCCCCTCTTTTCTACCCATACACGAGATCACTCCACCCAAATCTCGGTTGACCTCCGCAGCCCGAGTCCTCGCCATACTTCTGATAGCCCTCATATACCACCCTCTAGTTTGTATATGAGTCATAGTCATCTTGCTCCTTGCACTCCCTCCCGCAGTTGCCGCTCGATGTCTTCTGTACACTCACGCTGCCGTCATTGTATCTCCTCCCCTCATTTGTTGTCTTGTAACACCATTCCGCAGGACCTCCCGTCCCCACCCTTTATCGGTTACGTCGATGGTGCAAGTCGTTACTCCTGGAATCTAGCCTCGGCAGGTTGGGCCATTTTCACCCCCTTGCATGCCCTTGTTCTCTCAAATGGGTTTTGCATTGGTACTGCCACCAACAATCAGACCGAATATGATGCAGTGCGTGGTCTCTTAGCCGATGCCCTCTTTCATCGCATCCTCCATCTGCATGTTCGTTTGGATTCCCTACTTCTTGTCATGCAACTAAATGGTGTTTATCATGTGCATAACCCTGTGCTGTTTAGACGATATTTACGAGTGAAACTCTTGATATGTGAATTTGAAACCATAACTTTCAACCATGTACCTCGAGAACAGAATCACTATGTAGATAGTATTGCAAACCATGTTCTAGATTGGCATTTATCACACGCATTTCATACAAGACAATAACATTCATAATCATTAAAAATGATGCATATCCATAATATGTGTCACAAAAACATGTGTTTAGAGTCCATCTACTCTGATACATATGACATGCCCATAGCATGTTACAAAAAACTCAAAACTGGGGGCACCACCTGCCCCTACATACACACTAGGGGGCACCACATGCCCCACACCTAATCACTATCTGGCGGATCCCGAGCCAATGGCTCTGCCCCTCCAGCCTGTAGATCACGTACCGTTTGACCGACCATCGCCATGCGCCGCATGACACCTCACCATTTCGAGGGTAGAACAACACATGGCTCTATGTACTGGTCGTCTAAGTCCTGCCACCCGTGCTCTGATACTCCGGTCAGCGACCTTTCACATCTACAACGGATGTCCTCCAGAAGGGCGGCCGCATCCTCATTATGCGCTGCTCTCAACCCACTCGGACCTGTAGCTCCAGATGCTGCCGGTCGTCCCATATATCTAGCCGGTTTTACCAAAGCTATATCTGCATACCAAAAGTACATGAATCAGTACCCCAGATACTATTCAAAAAATTTAACATGCCCATACAAGAATAGAAATCTGTCACTTACCATCGGCCCCCCATACTTGACCAGGCGGAAGTGGCAGGTCCGGATCTCCACAATAACTCATCCCACTATATGGATAGTCGTCTATGTATAACGGCATTTGATCCCAATGGGCAAAAAACTCAGGTCGAAACACTCGCCCGACCACCCCTCCTCCTCCTCTGCACAGTAGCCACCCCAGCCGATGCATCACAGGCTCTCTCGGGCCCCCATCTGGGAGCTGTATACGAGGTCGTAAGGTCGAGATCTTCTCAAAGAAGAAGGTGCACAATAAAGTCCCATACGAGCAATCATGGTTCACTTGCCACTTGTAGAGAGACAACTGTCGTTTTAGCGACACCAACATCATTTGGGCCCAACCATAGTAGGTCCCGCTCAACACACTCTCCACAATCATCATCTGCCCCCCAGTGATGTGATGGAGCCGCCTGGTTTCCCAGGATATGCAGCACCGCTGCAGCCACTACACGGGTCTCTAATCTCTCTAGATCCCCGATCGGTATCTGAGTCCCTTTGACTTGGATACCCGGTCGACAATGTCGCTCCACAAACTCCATGATATGCCGCCCCTGCGGTAATACTGGTTGTGTTTTTCCCACCATCCCCAGTGGCGGGAGACCCGTCAGGAAATACACATCCTGGGTTGTCGGTTCGATCTTGTGCCCTGCACTACAAAGACCTCATGCTCTGGATTTGATAGCGATAATGGGGCCCCATGAGCTCTCCTGCTCTCATCAAAGGGTTCTCCAAAAACTTTAGAACCCCAAACCTGGCCAACACACGACGGACACCCTGATCCGCCTAGATCTCTGCCCGTAATGTACCCAAGTCTCTCTCTCTCCAGTTAACCCGTAAATCTGCCATACCTGCACAAAAACATCATCTTTGTCAGCATACAGATCGGGAATACCATAACCAAACACAAAAACCCAACTCTCAGCCATAAAACAACACCAAAACCCCCTCATCTCCCAGGTCGCAGTTTTCTGCCCAGTTCTGGACCAGGTCGGAGGTTTTGCCCTGAAACCTGTGTCCCAGGTCGCATTTTTTGGCCCAAAAAGTGCGACCCGGCTGTAGAGAAGAAGGAGGGTCTGTTTCTGGGATTTTGGGCCCTAAACTGAACTTTCAATCCATCAAAATGAAAGAGTAAGGTTAGGCCTCTTACCTGCAACTGACGGATCTCGATTCCAACGGTCGGTTTGTCCGCTACGCTCGCCGCAAGATTTAGGGCCTTCTCTCCTCTCTACATTCACCACAACAACACTAGAAAATGAGTGAATTTGGAGGGAAAACTACCTTATTAAAAGAGAACCCTTGTTTCTTCTTTCGCCTGCTGCGACCATACCATAGCCCCGTTTGACAAACCGTCTGCACCGTTGGAAAGCTCTCACCGAGCCCTCAAATGGGTATCTGTTAGTTTTTTGTGATTTGATACTTCACCACGACACATTTTGTCCAAGAAGGGTCACTTCACCTCTCCTTAAAATCGCATTTCTTCACTTACGACACTTGTACTTGGGGCACCATTTTGCCTCCTTACTTGTCTTCGTTCGTGTCGATTTTCGTCATGAGTTACCATCTTGTACTCATGTTTTCATGGTCCCCCATTGGGCCTTTACTGTGTGGCAGCACCATCGAGTCGCCCTTGTTTAGAGCATCCAAGTTGAGTCATCATCGCATTCTTGGAGTCTATCCCGAGTCCCTTTGTACCCTGCTATAGCCCTCCATCCTTCATTGCTTGGTCTCTCTCTTGTGTCGCACATTATGGCCTTTAGTCCCACTGTCCCCTATCCCTTATGATATTGCGTCAGTCGCTGCCATATCATTCATGCCCTTTATGCTCTAACAAGGGAAGTCATCCATTCGCTACTCAGTCCCTTCCATTTCACCATCATCATTAGTGTCAGTCTGTCCTTCGCTCTACTATTTTATCTCGTGCCTTAGTTGAGGATCTCTCAGTGCCTCACCTATGGCATACCTCCTTCTGTCGACGTCAGATCATTCATTCTAGAAGCCAGGTCTAGAGGGCGGTGTACCTTGGTTCCAGCTTCCACTCTTGTTCGGTGCCTCGGATCAGGCAAAGGGATCTCTCATTTCCCTTTGACTTGATTGTTTCTCTACTCCAGCTCCTTTCAGCATGATCGAGATCCGTATACTTGATGGTTCATTGATACAACAACGGCTCTTGATGATTCCCGGGTGTGTGTGAGATGTCTCAACCCTCATGAGGGGGTGGCCCTGCAGGTAGCCCCCCACATGCCCGGATGACCTCCTCCTTGCAGCCTTCGATGCAGCTCCAGATATTTGATGATGTTGGCCTTAGCCACTTGCAGCGCCTCTTTGATTTTCATGTATCAGTCAGATTTTGTGAGCCCTTCCCCATTTACAGGGGGCATTTGGGTTGTCTTTGTATCTCATGTACTCAGATATTATTGTATAAGTCCTGGCTGTTATCCCAGGCATAGCATGTATGTGGGATTCCTCATTGTATTTTTATCTGGCTCATGATTATGCCGGCTGTACTTTATGGTTCGGTCCCTTGTTTACTGGACACACTATTCTTTTGTACTTTGTCTCGGCGAGCATAGGTATGCCTCCCCTGCCGCCTTCAGTACAGGTACTCTCTCATAAAAAGAGACTTATTGCACCTGCGAGTCTCGTCTCCTCAGGGTCTAGTTCTTCAGCACACTATCTACCTTGCATTTCTCTCTCTGACTTCCCTTTTGTTGTCTAGTGACTGAGTTCTTACAACGTACTTTGGTCATATGATTTGCTCCTGACACTCGCATGCTGGGGGGCAATCTGTTACACCATTTTTTGGTCATCTAGCCTATTATCATTAGATGGACCCAAGTACACCATGTAAGACCAATTTTACCCTAAGTAAAATTGCCTTCACTATGTTAAATAACTTAATAAACCACATTTATAAGGTTGTTTATGGTCTAAACAGGAAACCCCAAAAGGAAATATTAAACAAACCTATATTTGTTTGATTTTCCTCATGGAATAATTAATTAAACCAAAATTTAATTATTATTCCCAGTCATGTTTAACCCAAAAACAAAGAAATTAATTAAATAAACCTTTATTTATCTTATTATTTTCTAGGAATAATTATTTAAATCTTATTTAGATAATATTCCTTGTTAAATATGACCAAATCACCCACAAATAATTAAATAAATCATTATTTATTTGATTATCCCTCAACCACTTCCTTAAAAAGATAAATAAATAATTTATTTATTTATTATTAACAAATAAAGGGATTTGACCCAAGTCAAATAATTTTTCCCTCCAACAAATATAATAAAATATTCCATAAAAGGTGGATCTAGATTTGGTTAACATTATTTTAATCATGCACCAAGATCTAGAATGACCCAATATTTTGTTATAAATAGGTGGGTTTTTCCTACCATTCTTCACCTTTTTTTGCCTATTAGATCACTCTGGATCTATACACTTGGTCACATTTTTCCATTATTTGCTGTGTGAGCTCCCTTTGAGCTCTATTCTTTGCATGGGTTTTCTACACCAACAAGAGAGAGAGATTCTAGATTTGAAGTGCTGAGGACTTCCAAGAACCCATCCCATTGAGGAGAATTGGATACGCCTTCTTGTTTTCCTCCCAGGTGCCCTTAATACAAAAAATTCTTTCAAAAATTGTTCTTGTCTTGTCTATTAGTATATGGAGCAAACCCTTCTTTTTACTGCTTAATGTCTTTCTATGCATAGATCTGGTTTTTTGCAGCTCTTTTCTTGATCAACTAACTGCAGATCTGAAGATATTGGCAGCCACTTTTGTTGTTAGGGCTATTATTTATGCGTAGCTAAAGTGGTCCTTTTTCGTACACTTCGACAAAGGATTCATACTAACACACACGTGGCCGAAATTTGATTTCTGTAAGAAAGATGGATGATGCAGGTGTAAAAATAGTTTTCGAGAAAGATGGCTACAAGATGGTTCAGGGAGCACTAGTATTAATGCGGGGAGTTCGGACTGGAACTCTGTACAAGCTACAAGGTAGCATTGTTATTGATGGGTGTAACAGTTTTGTGGTTCCTGACAGTGGAGCGGAAAGTCTAGCTATCTCTAGAGAAAATACCATGCTATGGCATCAAAGTCTTGGACATATTGGAGAGAAGGGCCTTCGGATACTGCATAGAAATGGTATGATAGAAGGTATGTCTAATTTCTCTCTGGATTTCGATTTCTGTGAACATTGTGTATTTGGGAAGCAGAATTGGGTGAGTTTTCCTTCTGGTGCTAAGAGGGAGAACAAGATATTAGAACTTGTGCACAGTGATGTGTTTGGACCTGTGTCAGTTCCATCACTGGGAAAGTCTGTGTACTATGTTTCATTCATAGATGACTTCTCAAGTAATACATGGATATATTTCTTGAGGAATAAATCTGAAGTCTTTGACAGATTTAAATAATTTAAGGCTCTGGTGGAAAACCAGACAGAGAAGAAGATAAAGGCGCTGAGGACAGATAATGGTGGGGAGTTCTGCAAGAAGGAATTTGAAGAGTTCTGTAAGAAGTGTGGTATAGCACGGCAGAAGACTACTCCATACACACCTTAGAAAAATGGAGTTGCAGAAAGAATGAATAGAACACTGATGGAAAAGGCAAGAAGCATGCTCAGTGGTACCGGGTTAGGACAAGAATTCTGGGCAGAGGCAGTGGAGACTGCATGTTACCTAGTTAACAGATCACCTTCATCAGCGTTGGAGGATAAGACCCCACATGAGGTATGGACTGGTAAGAAACCCTCTCTTTCACATCTAAGGGTATTTGGATGTGATGCATATGTAAATGTTCCAAAGGAGAAAAGGACCAAGTTGGATAATAAATCTGAAAGGTGCATCTTTATTGGGTATAAGGATGGTTTAAAGGGTTACAAGCTTTGGAACCCAGAAACAAGGAAGGTTGTGTACAGCCGAGATGTGGTGTTTAGAGAGGTGAAAGATATTGTTAAACATGAATTCCTACCAAAGGAACCTGAGAAGATAGAGTTTGAGCTAAAGGAGGATGAATCAAACTCTACAACAGAAGAAGACTCAAAAGACGAAGAGCCACAAACTCCAGCTGTGAGAAGATCAGTTCGGGAAAGAAGACAACCGGAAAGGTATAGTTTATCTACTTTCTGTTCAAATTTTGCTTTAACTATAACTAATGATGATCCCAAAACCGTCAGGGAGGCATTAGATTCAAAGGATGGAAAATTCTGGAAGGAGGCCATGGTTGATGAAATGGCATCTTTGCATAAAAATGAGGCATGGGATCTGGTGGAGTTGTCGGCTGGAAGGAAGCCCATCGGGAGAAAATGGGTGTTTAAGAAGAAGATGAATGTAGAAGGCAAGGTGGAGAAATACAAAGCTTGGTTGGTAGTAAAAGGTTATTCCCAGGTGCCGGGAATTGATTTTGGTGATATTTTTTCTCCTGTTGCCAAAGTTACTTCTATTAGATTACTTTTATCTGTTGCTGCTGCATTTGATTTTGAGATAGAACAGATGGATGTGAAGACAACATTTCTTCACGGGGATCTAGAAGAGGAGATCTACATGAAGCAACCCGAAGGCTTTATGGTGAAGGGTAAGAAAGAACTGGTATGCAGGTTGAAGAAGTCTCTATATGGGTTAAAACAGTCACCAAGGATGTGGTATCAGAAATTTGATACCTATATATGGGGACTTGGCTTCACCAGAAGCAAGGAGGATCACTATGTTTATTTTAAATTAATTGGTGACCTTGTTATTTATTTGGTCTTGTATGTGGATGATATGTTGTTGATTGGAAATGACAAAGAAATTATCCAAGATTTGAAGACCCAACTGTTCTCCAAATTCGACATGAAGGATCTTGGTGCTGCAAACTATATTTTGGGCATGGAAATTAAGAGAGATCGGGCAAAGAGGAAGCTCTGGTTAAACCAGAGGAAGTATGTCGAGACTATATTGCGGAGGTTCAATATGCAGGATAGTAAACCGGTGAATGTTCCTATTCCTGTAGGTGTAAAGCTGTCTGCTGAACAGTGTCCCAAGACACAAGAAGAAGAGGAGTATATGTCCCGTGTTACATATGCAAGTGCAGTGGGTAGCCTGATGTATGAAATGGTTTGTACTAGACCAGACATTGCACATGCAGTGGGAGTATTGAGCAGGTTTATGTCAAACCCAGGGAAGGAGCATTGGACAGTAGTGAAGCGGGTTTTCAGATATTTACGTGGCACTAGTGATTATGGCTTGTGCTACCATGGAAGACCAGGATTGGAAAGAATGTTGGACATTCGTGGTTTTGTTGATGCAGACTGGGCTGGAGATCTGGACCAAAGAAGATCTACAAGTGGGTATGTGTTTAGCCTATTTGGAGGCGCAGTCAGCTGGATGAGTAAAAGACAGTCTGTAGTGGCTCTTTCAACTACAGAGGCAGAATACATAGCAGCCACTCATGCAAGCAAGGAAGCAGTTTGGTTGCAGAGATTGTGTTCAAGTATGGGGTTGGTACAGCAAGCTATAAGGATAGACAGTGATATCCAAAGTGAAATTTTCTTGGCTAAGAACCCTGCTTATCATTCAAAGACAAAGCACATTGATGTTCAATATCACTTTGTTAGAGATATGGTTGAGGCTAAAAGGGTGTTGCCGATAAAGGTGGACACTTTGAAGAATGTTGCAAATGCATTAACAAAGTCTGTGAGCACTCAGAACTTCTCTTGGTGTAGAGAAACAATGGCCAAGCTGCGTAAGCTGGACTGATTAGTAAGCTCTCCTTATGGCTCCCCTCGCGGGAAAGAAAACAACAAGTGGGAGAATGTTGGGTATGTGTTATATTATTTCCACGATTAGTCCCACTCTTGTAAGCAGAATCCACCCATGGTTTTGTGCATGGGTTTCCACATGGTTTTGGGGCATGATGGTTTTTGGCCCCTGGTATTTTGTAGATCCGGTCAAGGGAACTACGGTTATGTTCTAATCCAGGGTTAATGGATTGGGGTTTATGTATGCTTCGGCATGTATATATATGTGTTGTAACACTAAAAGGAATATAATGAAAAATCAAGCTGGTCGTCCCAATTTGGGATCCAGGTGAAAATCTCTGTGTTTATCTGTTTTATGTTTTATGCTCTCGCAATTGTTTATTTTCTGTTATAAGATTCGTGTGTAGATAATTTCTTTTCAGGGTTAAAACCTAGGGCTTTGATCCGTTGGATGCAGATTAGGCATACCTTAAAGAGAATTGAGCCCAGATTACCTCGGGGACTCAAGCTATGGACATTAAACATTCATTTAAGGTAGAAGGAAATAATTATTTCTAGTGCGTAACCGACTATAGTCCCAAAACAATCCGAATTAGTGACACCTCAACACTCAAAGAGGTGTTACCTAGCAAACACCATTTTATCTCGACGATCGACATCAAGAGCGTATGTCTTCAATATTACAAGGTCTGCCCGATATAGGGGAAAACCAAAAAATGGTTGGATCTCTGGGACCCTCTCTTCCCCGCTAAAACGCAGTGTCGACATGGACTTGATAAATTTACATCGGCAAGTGGATGAAATTGTAGCATGGAGGCTATTGGAATCCATAGCAAGGAATAAGAATATGTAGGCCATGATTGAGAAGTTATCTAATAAATTGAATATAGCGCGTATGGCCTTACACACCTAGACCAATCGGATCAAAGAATTGAAGGATATTTTCATTCGCTAGTTTGGACACCCTAAAGATACCACTCCTCTAAAGAAATTACTAGAGAAGAAAGAAAAAGAGATTAAAGAGCTTCAAGAAATCTTGAATATCTCGGACCATGACCCTCATGTTCTGAAACAAGATTTCGAGAAGAAATAGGAGGTCGAAATTCATCTTCACGAAATAGAATCTCCTATGCGGGTCAAGGAAAAAGAGCGACATAGTGCTCTCAAGTAGCTAGAGGCAGTCAGAGCAGAATCTCATAGAAAAAAGGGGCGACACCTAAAACTCTTGGAAAAGTATAAGACTTCAATTGAAAAGGCTCTTAGTTCAGTCTAGACAAATGAGTCAGAAGATCCCAAGTTATTACGCAACAATATTACTCAGTTAGAACAAGAGTTGCAGTTAGCCAAAGAAGAAATCGCAAGATTTGACAATAGAATTAACGTCGTCGTGGGGAAAAAGAAAATCAAAATTGAGTAGATTCAAGATGCTTTAAAGGATAAACATAATGAGGTCAAAAATCTAAAAGAAGTTTCTCATGTCATAGTGATAGGAAAGGAGGTACTAATGCAGGCTAAAGGAGAAATCTAGAGAGAGGTTTGGCAAAAACTCACTACTGTTGAGTCATATGTGAAAATTCTCTTGTAGTGCAAAAAGGCTCTAACACAAAGCACCAGTTTAGAGGAAAATTATACATCTGAGACTTTATATAAAAGGTTGGAAGACCTCTATGACATCATAGATATTGTCAATACATTGGAAGATGGCACTTTAGTAGAACTAGAGCTACCTCCTAGAGACGAATATGTTTTCTCTTTATGTATGTTAAAGGAGAAGCAAGTCGCTATGTAGGAAATGAGGGATGAATTCGACAGAGTTATCAAAGATATAAATGACTTCAGAACCGAGTGGAATTATTTAGGAAAATTCAGTGTGCCTTCATTTTGGAATGAGGAAAATTGGACAATTTCCTAGCAGAGGATCTCTGATAAATTGAAAACAACGAAACATGATCTGGGTTGTCTAGCCATGCTAGGGGAAGAATCAATTTCTTCTTCTACAGTTGTCAATTCATTTTGCAAGGAATTTACTATTTTGGCCGGGGTAAACAATATCATACAAAATCTCCTCGCCACCAATAATAAAATAAGATCATGTTTGGTGGTGGAAATTTCCAAATACAAGAACGTGCCCTGGTTAGCTGCTACTAAATGGGACAAGTTAGTCAAATTGAAAAATCATTTTAAACGCAACGCAACAATCCAACAATTCTCTTATACATCATGGGTCACTAAACTAGTCCCACCAATGTAGTCTGTCATAGATAAACCAGAAGACTGGAACGAAATTCCCCTGATCACAACTCAGGCGCTAAATTTCAAGATATGTGGGGTGCACACACTCTTTCCAACGGGGCTGACTAAAAGGACCAAGTCATCAAAGCTGCAAAGGCGGCACAATGCTTAATAATTTCATTTCCAAGCTTTACTTTACTTTTATTTATTTTAATTTCAATTTCAATTGGTTACAAGAGAAACAATTACTAAAACAGTTATTTTGAAAACTATTATTTAAAACCTTGTTTCTCGTCATGGGGGGTTGTTGGCAGAAGTGGAAAAAACTTTATGAAATATTGAAACTAATTATACATGATACAAATTTTTCATTTTCAATACTGAAATCATGAACTTGCAATTTTTATTAGTTTTATTTGTTCTTCCTACTATTTCTATTTGTAGTCACAACGAATTAAATCCCAAGCTCGCTCTCATTTAAGTAATAACTTATTTGGTTTTTGTGTTCCAATATCTATATTATCAACATAATTGTTGAATGATTAGTCTTGAATAATTGATAACTAAATTTCTATATTTTATTCAACAATAATTCATGTTTTATCAGTGATTGCAATTTTGTATGTTTCTCTTGTGGTGTTGCTATATCTGTTTTATTTTAAGGTGTGTTATGTTCTCCATATTATAAATTTTTACTCTCTTGTTATGAATCTCAATCATGGTATCTAATATTAGTTGTTTTCATTTACAGTATAGAGTAAAATGAAGATGCCTGCACTTGTTGCACATGTTCCTGTTTAACTTGAGGATAGTTCTTAAGTTGGTGTTTTGTTTTTCTTTTCCTTATTTCTTTTGTTCTTTTATATGATTTCTATTATCCTTGTTATAGTTTATCACTATTGTTTTGCTCGCAAGGAATGTGATTCCATAATTATGAAACATTAAATGTGTTGCTCCCTTCTGTGAATATCACCACCTATTACAATGATTGATTATCTATATCTGGCCTTATTTTATTTGTTTATTGAAAATAAAATAATTTATACTATAGGGTTACCCCCTGTGGTGTGTTGCAGGTGGGCAGTTCCACCTAGAGTGGGAGGACTCATTAGTCCTCAGTGAATGGGGACTTGATTCGCTTACGAGTGGGAACGATTTGAGCACCAAAAACGCTCTCGGAAAAGGTAAACTGATGACTTATTAACCCTCTTATGTGTTCATTTCCTTGTAGTTTAACTTGTTTCTCCTTTTTTTTTTTCCTTGATAGTCCCTGACACACAATGTCACACCCTTGCACATCTTGGCATGCCTTAGCACTTGGCACACATTAGCATGTTTGACATGCATTCACGCTATCTAGAACATGTTAGCATTCCCTAGCATGCCTTGGCACTCATGTCCTCACAACTAGCCTTACATTTTTTCATGACTTGGGAACCCAATCAAGTCCTTGCATAAATCCCTTGACCCATAGGCCCTTGGTTCTTAACCCTTAACCATTGAATCCCTTAACCACTAAGCCATTAACCTATAACCCCTAAACTCCCAAGACCTCAACCCCCTAACCCCTAATCCCCTTATTGAAAATAGTAGCGAGAAAGGTCTTCTTGAGTTATGCCTTAGTCAAGAAAGACCTTGATCAATCCTTCTTTAGCGCACATGAGTTGGAGGATGGGTTCATGGAGTAGTTAACTCATGTGAAGAAATTAGAGGCTCAATTTTTTTGTTCCCCAAGTGCGAGTTTATATTTGGAAAAACATGAGTGAGAGACTCAATGTCTAATTGAGTCAAGGATGAGTTAAAAGAGTCAGTTTGACTTAGTTAACAAATCAATCACAAGTTTGAGTTCTAAAGCTTAACATGCCAGTTATAACATGAGTCGAAAGGCTTAAAAGGAACACAAAGGAAAATCATGGTATCATAATTGTGAGAACGAGTTTGTGTGAGATCTTTTCGTAGGAATAACATATCAAGGAGGAGACTGTATTCAGATAACAAAGATAATTTTCCTTACAGAAGTATGCTAAGCTTTAGGAGTTAATTCCTAAACAATAGGGGCTTGTCTAGCGCTAGGAAATAAGAGACTTCAGTGCAAGGAAATATGGGTTGGATTAAGTTCTTGCAGGGAGGTTTCGATCTAAGTATTAAAAGAGTGAACAAAATTGTTTTCTGTTGAAATAGTTGGACTTGTAAATAATTCTATTCTCTCAATTTATGTCAAAAAAATCTACAACAAGCAGAGAGTTTTCCCAGTTGGGTTCCCTAGAAAAATATCATGTTGTTATGTGTGACTATGTTTCTTTATCTCTGTTTCTATTCCACTACTTATCTATCGTAGATAAATCTTGTGTCTTGGTGCAATGAAATTAGTTTGGAATTTGTTCATTCAAGCAGTTGTAGTATTTCAAGGAATTTCTATGTGATATCAGAGCAATGATTAGTATAATGACCAATGCTGAGATCATTTCATGACCAAAACATATCACTCAAGAAGGCTAACGCTATATTGTGAAGGAGAGCTATCTAGGTAAGCATGATGTCATTCCAAGGATTGAGATCCGACCACTATTTAGAGGGAGCCTCTAACTTCGCCTCTTGGAAAGGGAGGATCGTGAGTATATTGGAGGATAATGGGGAGGGGGAGTTTTTCAAGAACGCTATCCCACCACCACAATATCCCCAATAGTTTACCCAACGTAATAAGAATGATATCAAGGCTAGGAAGATTATACTATAAGGGGCCAAAGGTCATATATTTACTCATATCCATAAGAAGAAGACACCTTTTGAGATGTTCAACTATTTTATATCTATATCAGAGTATCAATGATTCCAGGAAGTTTTCTCTTAAGGAGAAGCTAAGGAGTATCCATATGCGACAATTATAGCCCATCATCAGATATTTTATGAAGTTCACTCGAGTTAGAGATGAGCTAGGTGGTGTGGGTGTCACTGTACCTGAGCAGGACCTTGTGAGTTTTGCTTTACTAGGACTTCACAAGTCTTGGTATGGTTTCTAGGATGTAGTTGGGAAAGGTTATGGATTGAATATGTTTAGGAGAAGATCTGGATAGGAACTTGAGATGGTATATCAATAAAGACTGAGGACAAGAATAATATTTCTCTTACAGAAAAGGACAAGGGAAAGATGGGAAAAGGGAAGACCGAGTCTAGTCAGAAGGGAGAGAAAAAGAAGAAAGATCTAAGTAAGATCATGTGCTATCAATTCCATGAGTTCAGACACTATGCTACTAAGTGTCCTAATTAGAATAAGAGGTATAGTAAGAATCATGTGGTTGCATCAATTGAGGTAGATGGGTTTGCTTCTCAGTTTGAGAAATATTTATCATTGATAGCTTGCATTGAAAGCTTAGTAGGGAGAAACACATGGTATATTGATTATGGAGCCTCCTTCCACATGAATGGGAAAAATGAGTAATATTTCAACGAGTTGGAGGAGAAGAACATGGAGGTTCATATTGAGCTAGGAGATAATGGAAAGTACACAACCAAGGGGGTTGGTGCTGTCATATTTGATAGGGAGTCTGGAAGCTCTCTCCATCTTAGAGATGTTCTTTATGTTCCAAGACTGAAGAAGAACCTTGTTTCAGTAGCAACCCTTGAGGACAAGGGATATGAAGTCATATTAAACGAAGGTAAGGCATACCTCAAGCACTTAGCTTCTAGATTAGTGAAGCAGATAGGTGTGAGGGCAAGGAACATGTACAAGTTCCAGGTAGAGACCTGTTTGTAGGAACAATGTATCAAGGAGGATCCTTTATGCAGATCACAGACAGATTTTTCGTTCTAGAACTGCACTAAAAATTAAGAGTTAATTCCCAAATAATAGGGGCTTTTCTAGCACTAGGAAATAAGAGACTTCAACGCAAAGAAATATAGGTTGAGTCGAGTTCTTGCAAGGAGGTTTCAAGCTAAGTATTAGTAGAGAGAACAACCTTATACTCTATTGGAACCATTTTCCTTGTAAATTATTCTATTTGCTTAATTTTCACCAATAAAATCTACAACAAGTAGAGTGTTTTCCATGTTGAGTTCCCTAGAAAATAGTGTGTTATTATGTGTGATTGTGTTTCGTTATCTTTGTTTCTGTTCCACTGCTTATCTATCATAGAGAAATCTTGTGCCTTGGTGTAACAAAAATAGTTTCAAATTTTTTCATTCAAGCAGTTGCAGGATTTCAAGGAATTTTTACACCCCTTAACTTCTAGAACCCCTAAGCCTTTATACCAAACCATAGGTGCTCCAACACTAATCTTATTGGTCATATTAAGTTTTTGTTTACTAACCCCTTCAAATATAACCTCCAAGCACTACTAGGGTTCAAGGAAAAGAGCCACAAGGTCCTCAAACTTGATCCACATTTTATGGAAAATCACAATTCCGCCAAATATCATCCATGTATTTTCTTTCAAAGGGTGATAAGGGGATTAGGGGGCCCCATTATCACAACCCATAAGCCCTTAACCCATAGCCACTAAATTCCCTATCTCCTTAACCCCAAGCCATAATCCCTTAACACGTGCATTCATAACTCATAACCCATTAATCCATTGACCCATTAAACCTTAAGCCTCTAATTCCTAACTTAAAATCCACGAACCCCCTAAGCCTTAACCCCTAACCCGTAACCCCCACTAGTACATATGGACCAAAAATCTGAGGTCGTACTCCAATAGTTCAGTCGCCCTGTTAGATTTTTCTTGCAAATATTTTTAGTTTTTTTTTTAAAGCCCTGACATTTGTCGGATATCCAATAAACACAATTATCGTCGAATATATGACGATATGTTAGTCGAATATCCAATGATAATTTTGTTTGTCAGATATGCGACGACAATTAAATGTTCCTCATATATCCAATGTTTGACCAAGTGAATTATCTATTTATCAGAATATTGATGTTTGACGAAGTCAATATTTTTCTAGTTGGACAATGTCTCTCTAGTCAACAAATGTCAAAATTCCAATGAAATGGTTGTTTTTTGGTCATAATACAAAAATAATTTATTTTGTTAATTTTATTACAAATAGTCAAACACTATTGATGCTTGTTTTTTAAGATAATCATCACTGAAACTTTGGTAAGGAAAAATGTCCCATAACATTCCTCTAAGAGGACAAGGACATTGGAGGCTTTGGGTGATTTCCTTCCCTTGTTTCATCCATGTTTATCATCCTTAAGCCCTCACAAAATTTAAAATTACTCAAAAGAGAATTTTAATCTCTAAAGTTTGAACATGTCAAAAATTTATTTGTTTCCAACCCATTTTTTATAGTTGAACATCACACATCATTGAGTGCATCCATCATACTTCCTCTGGGATGGGACCTAGGTATGAACACCTCGACAAGCTAAGTTATTCCCTTGAAAAATTAATCTTATGAACACATAAACCAATTATTATATAAATTATTCATGCATTTTTTTGAGTTAAATAGAAGTCTAAGGGTCTTAGAGAAGTGTCTCACCCTATGGAAAACACTTAGGCACAAGTTTGTAAAATATTGGATGGTTTTAAAGGCTTTCTTAATGTTTTTTTTTATGTATTGCATAGAATTATTTTTATGTGATATAGCATGTATTGCACAAAAAAAAATCACGTGATATGATAGAGGTCATGAAATTTGAAGGGACATGTGGTAAAACCTCATTGGAATATCATGAGTTGGGAAATCTTTGTCCTATGACATGTGTCACATTGTCGTATCAATGGAAAATTTGAGGAGGACATGTGACATGCTCTAATTGGTCGTGGCACCTCTTGTAAACTTTGAGGTTAGCACATGTCACATATTGATTGGTTGTTGCATGTCTATAGTCTTTGTAGATGTGATAAATATGAGTAAAGGGGGTTGCCACAAAATAAAATATTTTCATCATGCAATGAAGAAAGAGAGAAAGAAAAATAAAGGAAAAGATAAGGGATAGAGGAAGAAAAGAGCAAGGAAGAAGAGGTGGGGAACATAGAAGACATAGGGAAAAGTAGGATGTGTACAAAGATAAGTTGTGTGATGTGCTATTGTATAGGATAACATTTTCCTCTATGTGACGTATTGCATAGATAAAATGTTCACGTGCACTGTGTCACATGGTTTAAAAGGCTTGGCGCGATGAGAATATTGGTGAGAATGTGATAGAATTGTGGAGTAGTAGCATTATAACCCAATAAGAAGTTAAGAAAAGATGAATGTCTCAACAAGTGTAAACCCAATGGTGAATCATACTAGTTGTGACATGGCATAGTATAGATGACTGGTGAACTTGCTACCACATCACCATTGTGATCGTTGATGTGGTTGAGGAAAAGAGAACTTGAAGAAATATTTAGAAGGTCATATCTTTCTACGGATGTCTCATAATTAAGCCATATTATTATGGTTGTAAAGTTATTATTGAGAAAAACACATATACAAGCTCAAAAAATACCCTATAATAGTACATATAGAGGAAGAAAATACATTAACTCACCTCCTTAATACCACTTAGGGGGGTTTTGTAAATGATAAGAGAAGATGATTTTGCCTATCATATTAAGAAAATAACAAACCCAATAAGTGGTTAAGCAAAGACGAATTTCTCAACAAGTGTGAACCCAAGGGTGAATTATTCTAGTTGTGACATGTCATAATACAGATGATGGGTGAAATTGTTACCACATCACTAGTATGATTGCTAGTGTGGTTGAGAAAAAGAGAACTTGACGAAATTTTTAGAAGGTCATATATTTCTATGCATGACCCATAATTAAGCAAGAATACAATGGTTAGAAAGTTATTGTTGAGCAGAATACATATACAAGCTCAAAAGAGACCCTATAATAGTACTTAAAGAGGAAAAAATACATTAACTCATCTCCTTAATGCCACTTAGTGGGGTGGGTACATGATAAGAGAAGATGAATTTCCCTATCATATTAAGCAAATACCAATTCTTGGATTTAGTTCTCAAGGGTCACATCAATGTCCTTGTTGAAATTATTCCTTCAAATTGAGATAGATATTGGAGTTCTTCGAAAATAATTAGATGTATAGGCAACATGAGGACTAAAAATATCTATGAAAGCACTTTCACTTTTTCTATAATGAAATAATTTTTTCCTTGCTTTTAAAAGTTTCATTTTGGAAGAGTCCCAGAATGATTTGAGTGGACTTAAATAAATTTTCATAATATTATTGTATTTATCAAAATGTAACATCTAACTTAAAACTTAAGTTTTTTTTTATTAAAATTATTTCATCTTCATTAAAATAAATGATCTTTTAAGATCTTGAAAAATAAAAATAACTTCAACTAAATAACGAAAAGGCAAACAAAATATGTGAAAAAAATCACTTCACTCTTAAAATATTCCATGCTAAATCACGTGAGGGAGTGATTGCTAATTTTATTATTATCTTTCATCCCAATTGAGACATCGGAATGAGTTTTGAATTTGAATTTTGTATCCTTTATATGAATGTATCACCCATTCCATTTGGAGTAGTCTCTATTCATGGTAGTTGAGTTTTGAATCCATTTTCCCACGTAAAATTGTCTGGATACTGACTTTTTCTCTTTTGAAGGAGATATTTTATTATTAATGTATTATATATCAGCGACTTAAGTAATTTATTGTATGGAATAGCTCGTTCCATCCCCAGTATATAATAGCACGTCCGTTCCATCCCCTGTTCCTTACTGCCCACAATTTTAAGCATTGAAAATAGTCAATTCAAACCCCGGTTCAAGCTGGTCAAGAGTTTGCACAAGGAAAGACTAGTCGGAAGCTCAAAATATGGAAGGATGATCATCTTGGATATGCTTGACAATAATGGATGGATTTATTTCTTCAAAGCTTCAGGTGGCCCAGAGTTTAATTGATTTGAGCAGATAAATATATTCATACCTCTTGCCTCTTTCCATAAGTTTTCTAATGCCTTTTCTCATTACTCAATCCAGATCACAGGCATTCATCAAATTTTCCACATAGGTCTACTTAATTCCTCACATATTATGAATGTTTATCTCGAACAAACCCTATGTGGAAAATGCCAAAATGTTAAATCAAATTCATGTTATTTAACAAAACCCAATGCAATTTGAAAGAAAACCTCTAGATGTTTGGAAATTTGGTACCCTGCAAACCCTCACTTCATTACCTGTGCTATCTTAAATAAATTGTAAAATTCTACAGATTGACCATTGGAGCTCTCCTGGTAACATTACCCAATGAGATTTGAAATTAACCCTTTTGGATTTTCGGTGATTTTCTATTCTTCTAACCCTTGCTCCATTAGGTTGGCTGAATTCTGTGGAAATTATCGATAAGATTTCAATTCCATTTCAGTAAATTTTGTAAACGTACCGATTGACCAGCAAGGTTTGGAATCACTTGGAAAATGTGACTGCACAGTGACCCATCATGGTCTGGCATTAGAAATCCAATTGGTTCTTTATTTATGCTCGGAATCAATGGACTCAATCTAGGAATAAAATGGTCTCCTCCAATGTAGGGAAGACATAATAGTCAACCAGTGCTACACTTATTGGGATCTGGCAAAGACTAACCTTCAAGAACATTGTTCAAACGCCTGTGGTGGTAGTATCTGGCCTTTTCATTGCTTCCTACGTTATGAAGACTGTGATTTCATAGGAATACTAAGCACAGATCTAGGGTCGAATTTCAGTGAGAACTTCTACGGGGACACGGGTGTCTTTATGCTGAGTGGCTTATAGTCGTCTGTTGAGAATCTCTTAAATAATTTATCAGGGGAATCAACACCTAAAACGAAAAGATGTGATTGGGGTACAACTTAGATTCGTCTTAAACGATCTTCGGTATGGTCTAGTGCACCAGGGATATATCTAGTTACCACTGCAAAACTTGTCTAACTTATGCAATCAATGCAATATTGACATATTATGGAAGTGTAGGAGTTTAGTATTGGAGTCAAAGCTGCATAGTTTGTTATGAAATATATCTTTTCTTTAATATGACTGTAGTTTCACTAGCCACTGTCGAAGGACAAGTGAATATACTACCGAAGCAGATCACATCCAACAAGAGTGGGCAGATCAAGCACTCACACAAAACACCCATAATTTTAGATGTTTTGGGTTCCTTGATTCTCATGTTAATTATATGCACGTTCGCAATTGGGAGAAGAATGATCTCGCCCATATTCTAAAGAGGATACCCAAATGATGAACAAGTCAAAGAAGGCACACTCATCTAACAGAATCAACCAATAATATTCACAATAGGAACATTACTCGCTGCTACTCAAAACTTTCATGATGATAAAAAGCTAGGATAGGGAGGATTTGGGCCCGTATACAAGGTAACATAAGCGAAGGACGCCTCACTGGTAACTGGTTTGGTCCTATCTCATTCACGATGGTCTGAATTTTTTTAGCAGAAAGGGGGGTGTCTGTACACAATTCTCGAGCCATCTATATGGTTCTGAGCTAGGAGTCTTATTCTTATTGGGTTTCCTTAGCTATAGCCGGTTACATGACTGTTAAAATGTGCTGAGTCTGGGGAAAAAGATTTTGCGGCATATGTGCTGTTTTCCTTATCACAGTGCATATAGGGGTTAATTCACAGGGTCACTCTTAGCTAAAAATTCTGTGAATCTGTTGTATAATTCTCCTGGAACACCACTATGTGGTCTTTTAGATTTTTATCCTGATTATGTCCACCATAGTCATTTTAGGAGCTATAATTAAAACTTAAAACCCATTTAGCAGCACATCCACCTCAACCAAATGCAAAACAGAGGGAATAGGCTATCTTCACACGACTCTGCCAAGGATTCAGATTCTTCACACTCCCTGAATCAGTCTAGGTTGAAATCCAAATCTAAACATTTATTATAGATGCATATGTAATTCATATAACATGGGTGAAATCGTTTGATAAAAAAACTTGGAGATAGGAATCATCCTACATTGAGTTCAATGGTGACCTTGAGATCATGCGTGGGTGGGAGCCCAAAAAAATCTTTTGGAAATACATAAGGAAACTCTAAAAAAACTAGGTGTTGAATCAAATCTATCATGCCCCTTTTGTTCATGGTTGCCACATAGAAACATTATCATGGTTTTTCTCAATTTCAAAGTTGAAAATATGTTAAGGATACAACATCGTCTGGACCAAACAATCGACAAACATCGTCTAGACCAAAAAATCGGTACCAATCGACAAACATCGTCTAGCCCAAAAAAGCATGATTTCGAGATTAAACCAAGATTAAATCGAGATGTTTGCAACACTGGTATTAAAACCCTCGAAGAGCCTCAGCCCAAAATGAAAAAGAATAACAATTCATGATGATCATAATGACTCTCCTCCCTTCCTTTTATAGATTTCTTTTGGGGCTTTTCCCTCCTAAATTTAAGTTTGAGTGACGTGCAAGTTTCCCTCCATTTTCCCTAATTTAATTTTTATTATCTAATGTTACCTAAATAACATTAAATAATAATTCCCCATTTTGGATTGACTATAGCCTACAGGGTTAGATAGTACTACGTCCTTCGTTGGGAAATTAATTTGAAGAAGACATTGCATGCCAAGTTGATGCCTCTGTTTTGGAACACCTCGGTCCTCCTGCCCACTATGCTTCACCTTTCCAAACATTCCAATCTGGTATGATCATCATCACATCTATAAAGAAATGGGAGAAAGAATTAGACCTGTCAGCATTGCACCCATGTACAATTTCATAAACAACTAAAATTGATTTAAAAATAAATTCAAAAACATCCTTTTGGTTGGCAAGTGCATTGCCAAAATCCAAAACTTAGTGCTTGCAACTTGTGGCACTGGATCACTCACTGAGTGGTAACTTCATTACCACCATCAGCTGTCCATATCAATCTATGGAACTACATTTACAAGTGCATTGTCATCATCCTTGTGGTAGGCTAGTTTGAACTCCTTTACATATTTCACCTGCCTTGTAAACGATGAGAAATTTGATAGCAATAATTCTTCACTTCCCAAGCCAACCTTCTAACAGGATTTCAAAAAATTTCTTGCAAGGATGCAGAGCATACTTTCTTTGTACCTGAAAATATCATGACTATATGTTAATGCGTGTGTTTTACATTGAATATTTTTCATTTTATTAAGAATTTATTTGAAACAATTAACTATATAAGGCTAAAACCTATGTTTTGTATCAAAACACTTATGGTTTCAATGGGAAACTTTTATGGCTAATGTGTTTTTCTCAGAATGTGATAGACCCCATTAAAATGGGAGATATATCAAAATGATTCCTATGGTGTAATAAAATAGTTGAGTAATTATTTAAAGATATAGATGCATAAATTCAATTAGCATAGTTTTGAGATATACAAGTCCAAAAGGGAATAGTTTTTGGTGAACAAATATCAGTGGATCACTATGAATATATCTGCTTCATTAAAAGGGTTTTTTCTAGAAGGATGGACTAAGTTGGAAAGAAGGGAAAATATCACAATTATATGTTAATGCATGTGTTTTACATTGAATATTTTTCATTTTATTAAGAATCTATTTGAAACAATTACCTATATAAGGTTAAAACCTATGTTTTGTATCAAATCACTTTTTGTTTCAATGGGAAACTTTTATGGCTAATGTGTTTTTTCTCAAAATGTGATAGACCCCATTAAAATGGGAGACATATCGAAATGATTCCTATGGTGTAATAAAATAGTTGAGTAGTTTAAAGATGTAGATGCATAAATTCAATGAACATAGTTTTTAGATATATAAGTCCAAAAGTTGTTGGTGAAGAAATATCAGTGGATCACTATGGATATATTTGGTTCATTAAAAGGGATTTTTCTAGAAGGATGGACTAAGTTGGAAAGAAGGGAAAATATCACAATTATATGTTAATGTGCATGTGTTTTACATTGAATATTTTCATTTTATTAAGAATCTATTTGAAACAATTAACTATATAAGGTTAAAACCTATGTTTTGTATCAAATTACTTTTGGTTTCAATGGGAAACTTTTATGGCTAATGTGTTTTTCTCGAAATGTGATAGACCCCATTAAAATGGGAGATATATAGAAATGATTCCTATGGTGCAATAAAATAGTTGAGCAGTTTAAAGGTATAGATACATAAATTCAATGAGCATAGTTTTGAGATATATAAGTCCAAAATGGAATAATTGTTGGTAAACAAATATCAGCGGATCACTATGGATATATCTACTTCATTAAAATGGAATTTTCTAGAAGGATGGACTAAGTTGGAAACAAGAAAAAATATCACAATTATAAGTTAATGCATGTGTTTTACATTGAATATAAAAGGTTTTTTCTCTCTCTCATTGTTTGAGTCTTTATCTTATAAAAGGTTTCTACTAAATCCATTCCCTATTAATTTTCATGTGATCCACATTCCCAAACCCACCCATCTATGTACCTAAGACTTTTTTCATGTTCTAAAAATATAAAAACATCTACCTGTGATCCTAGAGAGCCCTCTGATGCATCTTGGAGTCCTATAGCTAGTCATATTGAAACAAAGCCGCTACAGGGTTTAGGTGAGAGTTTTATGTCTTCTCTTATGGATGATGTGCTTTCAACATCTAACACACTTGGAGTAAATCACCAATCCATGATTAAAATAAATTACCAACCTTGGCATAAAGAGTTCTTATCATATTTTCCTGGGATAATTCAGACTAACAATGTTCATAGGTTGAACATTAACAAAGAATGTTCATAAAATTTCTTGCATGCCATCGGCAAGATTTCTGTTGTTCCTGCAAACAGTGATAAGCCTGGTGGTAATGGTGACTCTGATAACTACAGCAATTGGCCCTCTCAAGAACAAGATGACAATACACATGCATTGTGCATGTATCGTTAGGTGCTGAATTACTTGAAGCATTGGGACCGCCTTTCAAAAAAATAAGAACAGATAAGGGTATATGGAATGAAATGTTATTTCATGGACAAGATGTATGCAGTTCAAATTTGGGAACATAAAATTTTGGAATCTCTCATAGGTAAAATTATCATTCTGAGTTGGATATGTCTCAGAGATCGGATATATCTATAGTTAATGCACCTGAAGGGTGGTTTTTTCCTGATTCCAAATTTGAATATCTTTTAGATGTTATAGTTTCTAATTTTTTCCTAGTGCCTAACCGAGGCACAGTTGAAAATATATCCTCTAGAACTATATGTTCAAAAATAACAAACTCCTCCTAACTGTAAATTGAATTTATAGCTAGGACACTAGCTCCTTAAACATGGCAAATTCCAACCACTCACTCATATATAATTGAATTGGTCATTATGCATACTGATCTCACTAGAGATGATGTTCTATTAGTATTATTACCATTAAATTTTTTGTTGCAATTACAAAATACAAGAAACCCGGTATATGATTACATTGAGCTATAAGTATAGATACATAGAAATTCGCAGAAATTCGCATGCTATAAGCATAGATACATCGATACATACTTGGAAATTCACAGAAATTCACAGACGAAGCTGCAATGAGGACAAATCCGGGCAATCCCTAAATACGTCATGGAAGACGCAGACCAAATTCCCTGCGAACAAAAAAAATTAAATTAAAATCAAATTAAAAAAAAATGAACAAAACAAAATTAAAAAAAAAAGAAACACTTCTAACTAAAACAACAAAATTACTTGGTTGTGCATGACCATAGCGCAAATAAAAAAAACTCATATTCATCATGGGGCAACTCCAAATCGGGAAAAAATCACAAAGTGCAGGTGCAACATGAAATAGCAAAAACAAACAAGACACACACGTGTGAGACGAATGTGAACGAGAAACACATAAGGATTTCGGGCCGATATATTTATAAAATAAAAGTTTTGTTGGTTTTCCCATCTACGACCAAACATCTATTTTCCCACGCCGTCGGTACGCCATCAATATAAACAGCGAACGACTTGGCGAACTAATTCGAAAGTTCGGCAAAATTTTACAAAAGTTGGGCAATTATTGAGAAAAAAAGTTTCTTGATTCTCCATGAAAGTGCTACCCAACCGGATTTTTACCCATATATATATATATATATATATATATATATATATATATATATATATATATATATATATATATATAAGGCATTCTTCTTTGAAAACAACTTCCCTAGCTATCATGGTGTACATGTATGCACCATTAGATCAAATGCTAGACGATTGAAATGTTTTAGACCATTCATCTACAACCTCCTTCATTTAAGCTAACTAACTAACTAACTCTCTAACATCTACGAATCACTCTTCCCGTAGATATGATATACAATCTCTAATACAATAATAGTAATAAAAAGCCATGGATTCATTCCTTGAATTGTTGCAGGTCTCTATTGTGATTCTGAGACTGAGGGTGAGCCACCCTGCGAGCCGAGTCATTTGCACCAAAGATTCAACTAAGATGGAGCATGTGGGTTTCAGTTTTGCACCAAAGATTCACTTGCTATGTACTTTGCAATTAACAATGAACGACAGATGGAAATTGATCAATATCTGTTATTAGATGCCAAAGTTTGTTGGAACCTTCATTTGCTGCATGGTGTCCTTCTAGTTAGTCCTTTGTAAATATTTCTAAGAGAACATATATATTTATAATTTAAGGAATAAAGATGAACAATATGAACTCTCATATAGGGCATCAAAAAAAGGCATATTGTGTTATTAACCAGAGTAATCACAAGTGGGAAAACAACCTCTTACATCTTTTTAATACTACTGAGTTGATAATGAATTACATTAATAGTTTTTTTGTCATATTCTTCTCACATTCACATCACACTCACATCAAGTACAGTTGAGGCACCAGATTGCATCATCCACTTTCATTAAAATGGTCTAGTTTACTCAATAGTAGTCCTTGGATAGGTATTGTTATGCATTTGGAAATTGTAGCAAGCATTATTGTAGAGAGGGTACATTGGGATTGCAAGTTGGCCACCCTCATTCTTGTTTCAAATACATATTCTACACATTGTATTACTTCATTGGGCCTTGGGGGTAGTTCATTGTTATTATTATTTTTTAAATTATTTTTTGTGTAGTTTTGAGTTGGTCAAGTTATAGGTGGTTGGTGGTTTATTGGATTCTCTGAATAGTCAATGTCTTCAACCATGTAGAGGGTTCGTCACCATGTAAACTGTTACAATGGTCTTTGCAATTGTCAATAAAAATCAATGATATATACAAGAATTTCTAATACATATTAGAATTATGGACAACATGAGATGTAAACCCTGTACAGTTGAGAGGGCAATGGATAATACTAAAATAGTCTGTTACTGCTAGTGTGAGTGCAATTCAAAAAATTTCTTTGCAATTTTAGAGATAATTTTCTTTGAGGAAACATTGGAGCTATTGAACATCATCAACTACACTGCACTAGAGTTTCCAATCGAAGTTGCATATTTTACACCAAAAGTTATGAATAATTGGGAGCTAATGTCTCGCTCATTTTCATCTAATATGTGATGATGTCTAAAATTTGTGAGGTTGTGATGAAAATTTAGATTTGGAAAGATAACCATCATATTGTTCATGAATTACTATTATTTTATTTAGCCTATTTGATGTCATCTACTACCCGTATTTTTCAAAATCTATCAAATATTTTCTATTAGAACTTGAAAAACCATCTTTGAAGATTAAGAGGCAATCTATGTTGGAAAGGTTATAGAATCTATCAATTTTGCATAATGTAAGTGATTTCTTGTACCTTGAATGACATTTTGTTTACTAATTTTTATCTTTAATGACTTTTTATATGTCACAATGCTTCTCGAATTTATGCCTTACGACGTTTCCTTTGCAACATCTGGTGCAATTGCTAGTAATAATACTTTAAAATAAAGTTGTAAATTTTGAGATGTATCATGGTATAAGTGTTTTTATGCTTGTCGTGGATTGATTTCTATAAACATTTACCAACCATTTAATTTATATAGATAAATGGTTGTTCCAATGTAAAATTAAGGTGAGAATTTAAATGTTTTATTTATGGTGGACATCTAAAGATTTTAATTTTGTTATTATTATTTTTTAATTTATTATTGTAAATATTATTTCATTATTTTTAAATGTATCCCTAAATAAAAACTCTTGTAAATTCATATATTTATATAACAAATTTATTATTGTTATAATACATGACTAACATTTTCATTAAGATTTAGTTAAGGTGGACCTGGTTGTAACTACCAAAAGGAATTACCTAGTGAGTTCCCTAACATTCTTGGTCTTTACGATGGGATGGATTAAAATACTTGATTCTTATTGGGAAATATCAAGAATTAGTTAAAATGTACTTTTGATGCTTGTAAAACTGGGTTTTTTCGTGGTTTGTTCCGTTTTACCCTTCTCTGTTGGCGGTTCTTGCATCTTACCCGGTCTCTTTGTAACAACGTTATCTCTACATGGGAAGTTGGGGTTTCTTCATGGTTAGTGTTTCTCTCCCAGTTCGAACAGCTACATACTTGGTGGAGGTAAGATATTTCTTTCTGTTTATAGTTACTCTCAGGGTTATTTTTCAAGTTTGATGTCAGAGCTGTGTTGCTACACTTAGTCTGTTAGTTGGGATTTTTTGGTGTCGGGTTCTGGGTAGTTTTGCTAGCCTTTTTCTGCTAAACTTTTCTTGATTTGGACTTTTGTCTGCTTCCTGTCCCGGGTCGCTTTCTGCTCTGTCCTCCGGGTCTTCCGCAGTGACTCTTGGGTCTGGTTATCTTGTCGTTTTCTTTGGTTGGGGGTTGGGGGGTTGGTGGTTTCCGTTATTTGTCATTATGGGTAAGAATAAGGAATATGTGGATGTGGGACCAGAGGCTAAGGACATCTTGTCGGTTTGTGGTTTAGACCCTACTAGCCCCAACCTGACAAAAGTCTCCCTTCCCTCTCGGTCACATGGAATTCTAGGTGGGGAGGAGAAATCTAAGTGGAACCTTGAGGTAGGGATTGCCTCCCTAAAAAATGTTGATATGTCAATTTCACACCGGTCGGTGGAGCAAGCCGATTTTGTCTCTCTTCACAAGCCTCTGGATTTGGGTAGGTCCACAACCTCTACTAGTGCGCCTCTAGTTTATCCCTCTAGCCCTCGGGTTGTTGGTTGGTCCAGTGGTCGCATTTTTTCAGGGGGTTTGGAGGACATCCTAATTGGGGCGGGGGTGAAAGGGAAATCCACTGTTGGTTCTTTCTGTGGTCACAGACCCTTACCTCCATGTGGGGATAAGTTGGATGTACATGTTGTGGATGTCCCTATGTCCTTACAGAATCAGGTTTTAGACCCAAATGCGGTGCTTGGGGTTTCGAGGAACCATGGGTCGACAGACCTCTATAGGCCAAAGTGGGGCTCTTGTGGGGGTTTTGGTAGCTTCCCTCTGGGATTTCTAAGCGGTGGTTTTCAGGGCATTATGGGTGCTTTCAGTGAAAAGGAGGAAGATATCCTACAAAATGGAAACCTCGACTTTTGGACGGAATTCAGCGAGGGTCCATCACGGGCTGGCTCAGAACACAGTCTCGGCCGGTAAGTGTTGGGAATGGATTTGGGTCAATCCGGGAATGATGGCGCTTGGACCAAGGAGGTTTCTTCTAGAGGTGGTGAACGATCGTCCAAGTTTTCTGTGAAGCTCGACGGGCAGAAGGGTGGTAAAAGAAAGAAAGGTAAAGCGATTAAGGAGAGCTTTTAATGCCCAAATCTGATTTTCGTGGTTGATCTACAATTAGATAGCATGATGGAGGCTTATGAATTGATCTTGGTGGGAAGGGTCGGAGGGAATTTTTTCTCTGCGGATTATATCTTGGAATGGATTCAAACTAGCTGGTCGGCGGCCTCTAATAGGGATGTAGAGGTCATTACAATATCAAAAGGATGGTTTATGGTGACTTTAAAAAATGCAGAAACTATGGAATGGGTCCTGGCTCAACAATTGGGTTTTTCCATTGTACCTATTCCCTTCAAATGGTGGACTCCACTTGTCGATGCAAACATAGAGAGGGTGGATGAGATCCCAGTTTGGGTTCGTCTCCCGTCTCTCCCGCCTCATTTTTGGATCTTGGAGGTTTTAAGGGCCATTGGAAACAGTTTGGGTACATTCTTGGAAGCGGACATGTCTTTCTTGGAATCTAGATCCAGGAACATTGCGAGAATTCTGGTCAAGTTGGCCCCAAGGGAAGGTCTGATTGGGAAAATTGTTTTGAACATGGAAGGACACTCTTTTGAACAAGTGATTGAATATGAAAACATTCCCTTCCAGTGCCATAGATGTCACACTCTGGGACATTTGGCCAAAGATTTCTCGTTGGGATTTAAAAAAATTCGCAAGAAAAAAAGTGGCTCCTTCCACCATGATAGATACAGACAAGTGATCCTGGTCTCAGAGGAGCTCACTGAGGAGGACATTAGGGTGTAGGAGGTTACTGTTACTCCGTTGGGGCAGCATGTGGCTATGGCTCGGACTCAGGGGATTGAGGGGACATAACAAGATCCAGTGGTCGAAACTCAGATGGCTGATAACAAAACATATTCTAATGCGGTGGTCCAAATGGAGGTGACGAATATGGTGGTAGAGCAGTCGCTACCTCTCCATGTTGATCCTGCTTTAGATTTAGCAGGTACATACCCTTTCCCATCCTCTCCTATTTTAAACTCTTTTGATATTTTATTCAATATTTCGACTAATCCTAGTCCCTCTAGGCTTTCATCCTCGCCCAATCTATGTGTTAGTAACTTATCTATGGCTATGGACAGTATTATTACCATAATTCCAAACCTATCCATTGACACTGTCCCTTATAATTTGAGACTCAGAGAGAAAAAACTTATTGAGAAGGAAATTATTGGGGGTCTAGGGAAACCACCCAATATCGAGAAATTAAAAAAACTCAAGGGTAGGAAGTCTAACCTTTCTAAAGCCCAGCTCAAGGCCATTATTGACATTGTTGATGGCGGGAAATTATCCCTCAAAGGGCCGCTTAGAGCAGCAAGTTCCCGGAACCTTGTTTCCAAATGATTTTTCTCTCTTTTAAATGTAGGTATTTAGCTAGTGAGCCCAAAAAACTAGCTTTTAAAAACCTTGTTCATTTGCACCATCCAGACATCATCATGCTTCAGGAAGCCTTGGGTATTGGGGCACATACCTCTCAATTTATGTCTTCTTGTCTTCCAAATTGGACCTTTCTGTCTTTCAACATCAGGGGCTGCTCTGGTGGTATTATGACTGGCCTTAAGAACAATTCAGTTAATTTAATCAATTGCTCGACTTTAGAATCATTGATTGGTGTGGAGGCCCACTCCATGGAATTGGGCTCAATTTTTTTGGTGATTAATATTATGGTCCCTGTGCGGAGAGAATTTCTTTTTGGAATAGTCTAAGGAACAAATCCTTTATGAATGGCCCAAACCTGATTGTGTCGGGTGACTTAAAATTTTCCTTGGGCTGTTCTAAAGATTGGTGAACTTGTGCTCAGATTGATCCTTTGGCGGATTATTTCCTAAATATGATGCGGGATGGGTCCCTTTTCGATCCCTCTCTCACTAAAACTACCCCCACTTGGAGGAACAATAGAGTGGGGGAGGCCCACATTGCCAAAAAACTGAACCGGTTCCTTTTAATTGATGACTTTTCAAATAGTCCTTTTGGATTGTGGAAATGGGTGGGCTCTAGTGGGATCTCAGACCATTCCCCTATTCTCTTGGAACTGGTGGTTCCGTTCAAGAAGCCTCCTCCTCCCTTCAAATTCAATAGCGGTTGGCTCAAGGAGGCGGAATATCACCAATTGGTGGTTGATCATTAGAGCTACCGCCTGGTGGATGAGGGCTAATCACATGCCCATGCCTTCATTGATAACATGAAAATATGTAAAAATCCACCATTCAATGGGCCAAATATAAGGCCCAAAAAGATATGGAATCTATTAACATTATCAATGAGTCCTTGGGCTCCTTGTACAGTGATGGGGAAAAGGGTTTTGTGGATGAGGAGGCTCAGAATAAGATCAAAGAGCTGGAAGCTAGAAGGAATAAAACTCTTAATGATAGAGAAGATATTTTTCACTTGAGAAGCAAGGCCATTTGGCTTGCTGCAGGAGATGAAAATACAAAAAAATTTCACAATTACGCCAAGGGGAGGGAAAACACCAATACCATTTGGGAAATCGAAAATTTAGCTGGGATTAAGGTGAAGACTTTCAAATATCTTTCTTCCATGGGGAGAAACCATTTCAAAAGAATTTATACTGCTCAGGAGGGGGTTAACATCAGGGAGGTCATTCAAGTTGCACAACTTTTTCCTCGTTATGCTAACGAAGAAAGCAATAATTTACTCTTGGCCCTTATGGAAAAGGAGGAGTTTGAACATATTTTAAAAGCTATGCAAGCTGACAAAAGCCTTGCGCCTGATGGTTGGACCGTGGAATTCTTTCAACACTTCTTTGACCTAATGGGGGATGCCATTACAAATGTGGTGGAGGAATCTTGGTCACTAGGCCACATACATGACATCATAAAAACTACATTTTTAGCCCTCATTCCAAAAAATGATGCTCCATCCTCATTTGATGACTTTCGTCCTATATCCCTTTGTAATTGTATCTACAAAGTTATTTCTAAAAAAATTTCCAATCGATTAAAGCCTATCCTCTCAAGATCCATATCAAAAGAACAATTTGGCTTCCTAGATGACAGGAAAATTCATGAAGCCATTGGGGTGGCACAAGAGACTCTCCATAGTATTAAACCATCCCACAAAATATGTATGGTTGTAAGGATTGATCTCTCTAAGGCATATGACAGAATCAATTGGTTATACCTTAGACTTATTTTGACCCATCTTGGGTCCTATATTGATTTTATTAATTGGATTATGAGATGTATTACTAATATTTATTTTTTTGTTCTTATTAATGGAGCAACCTCACAATTATTTCCAAATCAAAGAGACTTGAGATAGGGATGTCCATTATCAGCATTATTGTTCCTTCTAGCAGTTGAAGGCCTTAGTCAACTCATTCACTAGGCTAGAAGATCTGGGACCCTTGGGGGTATTGAAGTGGCTTCTAATATAATCATTACTCATCTCCTTTTTGTGGATGAAATTATGTTATTCAGCAGTCGTAACATGTGCAAAGTCAAAAATTTAAAGGAAATCTTGGATCTTTTCATGAAGGAAATTGGCCTAACTATCAATAACCAGAAGTCCTCCCTCGCTCATGAGGGAATCTCCGAAGCTGATCTCTTATGGACTTCTGGCCTCCTTCCCTTTCTACAAGCACCTTTGGGAACATGCATTAAGTACTTAGGCTTTCTTCTTAAGTCGGATTGGTATCGCAAATAGGATTGGTATTGGCTAGTCTCAGAAATGGAAAAAATAATTAATTCATGGAGTCATAAGTGACTTTCTAGAGTGGGAAGATTATTTCTTATAAAAATTGTTTTATTAGCCATCCCAGTCCACTGGATCAGTATAGCATGGGTCCCTATTGGTATTCTCAATAAAATCATAAGAATATGCTACAATTTCCTTTGGTTGGGCAAGGAGGACTAGAAAATTCTTCCGTGGGTGGCATGAGATAAGATTGCAAAACCTAAGGAATGGTGAGGCTAGGGTATTAAGTAAATAAAAAATTTCGCCTTGGCTCTAGCTGCTAAATCTATCTAGAGGATTCTTTCTGAAAATAACCTATAGACCTTTGTGGCCAGAAGAAAATATATTGATCTTGTTCCTCTGGACGATTGGATTAGAACACCGGATAAAGAAAATAAGAGAGATCCCATCTTAAAGCTACCATTCATGTTTTTGATCCCAAAAGATGTGACTTGCCCGGAATATTGGTAATGGGGGAAAAACTCTAGAGGGAGGAGGGGGTGGGTGAACTTCGGTATTTTTTTCAATTAGAGCATTAGTTAATTTTTAGTTATTATCGTTGTTTGTACAATGATAGCATTAAACAAAAGGAACACAAATGCACATAGTTTTTAAGGTGGAAACCCACTCCGGGACAAAAACCACCTAATGCTTTTCTAATAATTCTTTAATATTCAACTTCAATTGAAAATAAAGCTCCAACTTCCTAGAATCTAGAAAAACATTCTTCTCCAGCTCCCACTGGATGGACGCTCCAACGCCCGAGATTCTTCAGTAGTCACTGAACGGATGCTCCAACACCCAATGAGCTACAACTCACCCTAGCACCACCCTACCACCCTATAGAAGAATAAAAGAAGAATGGACTCCCGTACCAGGGAAAATGGTCCACTTTACAATGATATAGAATGATGCAAAAGAAGAAGATATACTAGACCATAACTCCAAATTTTACACAACCACCTAATGCTGATCCTAGACCTCCCAACACCGCCGCTTCAACCTTGTGCCAAGAGATAGACCTCCATTCTTCCTTTCCAAAGTTCTTTAATTATTTTCAATAACAGAGGTACACCATTCTTGGGGATTCCCCATGGCCTCCTTCCACCGTTAAATTGCTATTGAAGGAACCAAGCCCTCAAAACCAATTGTTGGAAATACCGAGAGGGGGGGGGGGGCTGAATTAGTATTCTTTCAATTAGAGCATTAGTTAATCTTAAATTATTATCAGTGTTTGTACAATGATAGAAGTAAAAAAGAGGAACACAAATGTACACATTTTTTAAGGTGGAAACCCACTCCGAGACAAAAACCACCTAATGCTTTTCTAATAATTCTTTAATATTCAACTCCAATTGAAAATAAAGCTCCAACTTCCTAGAATCTAGAAAAGAATTCTTCTCCGGCTCCCACTGAATGGATGCTCCAAAGCCCGAGATTCTTCAGTATTCAACTGAATGGATGCCCCAACACCCAATGAGCTACAACTCACCCTAGCACCACCCTACCACCCCATAGAAGAATAAAAGAAGAATGGACTCTCGTACCAGGGAAAATGGTCCACTTTACAATGATATAGAATGATGCAGAAGAAGAAGATATACTAGACCATAACCCCAACTTTGACACAACCACCTAATGATGATCCTAGACCTCCCAACACTGCCTCTTCAACCCTTGGCAGATAGACACTAGTACAATTTGTACAATAATGTATTTATAATGACTAAGTACAATGATACCTTTACAATGATTGTATGCAGTGCTGCCCACTTGAAGAATTCATATGATGAAATTATTGCTGATGTTATGCACCTTGGTTGCTACTCTTTTCATGCTACCCTCTGCTGCACCTTGCTTTGCTTTTCTGCCATAGAAATTCTAGTCCTTTGCAATCCTTGACAACACATGAACTGGCTTTTTCCTGCCTTCTAGGAGCTCGATATTGAATCTAGTGTATCTCTGTTATTTCAGATCCTCAATATATGATTTTCGGTCTTGTGGTATTCCTATGAGTTGTATTTCCAATGCCACAATTCTGACCCAATTTGGATTCTTCAAGAGAGAGTTATACCCAATTTCTCACAATGCCCTAATTATGGATTGTTTCAAAGAAAGCGCATTGCATGTGGTGTTCCCACGAAGCCACCGTTTTCGAGTTTGGTTTTGAAATTGATAGATCAAAACTACAAGATCGTGAACTATCTCTGGCCACATTTTGCGCAATTCCAATCCGATACTCGTAGAGAGAGTTATGACGATGTTACGAAGGTCACTTTTTGAGATGAATTTCAGAGCTTGCAAAACCTCGACTTCCATAGATCATATCTCCAAACTATTGTGCAACTTGATCTAAAATTTTTAGGTGTCGTTCTTTAGGATTTTTACCGAACCTTCGTAGAAAACAATTTAGAGAGAAAATCGACAATGACCTGTTTTAGATGGCGAAATCCCTTGCCTAAGGAGGAAATGAGGATCACAATTTATATAAATTCTTAGGTTGAGAAGGGATTCAACAAGTGAACATGTGAGGGAATTTAGGAGCTTAAAAAATATTAATTATGACTTTTCAATGACCCATTCCCCAACCCCATGGGGTTTTAGCCCACTAACTGGGGGTACAAACTTCAAACATGAATATCTCTCAAACTGTGAAGAATTACATGGCGTGCCACATATCAACGGAAACATCTCAACAAGTAGAAACCATAAAAAGCATTATCGACCCAGAATATATTAATTTGGTAGGTCAAAATTCCCATGCAATATTGGGTTAGCCCCCCGAGGCCGCTTTGCTGACATCAATGACAATCGCTGATCAACAATCTCTCCCTTTGGCATTGATGGCAACACAAGTACTCCCCCTGCGATCATGACACCTCTTCCTACAACATTCTCTCCCCCTTTGACATCAATGGAAAAGGGTAACTCCCCCTGAAACACAACCATCCTGCAGACCTATACACACTTCCACTCCCCTTGACACACAACTGTCCTGCAGACTTGTAATCTAATTCCACTCCCCCTTTATATTCTGAAAAAGGAAAATCTAATGAGAACTTGGGAGAATCCCAAGATTCTGGCAAAGATATTCCAATGCTAGTGAATATTTAATATGTGATTCTTTTGGTGCTACTTGGAATCTTGCTACTTGTCCAACTGCTTGCATAACATCTGGTCGGGAGGCTGTTACATATAGAAGACTACTAATCATAGATCCGTACAACCTTTGATTCACATCCTTATATGAGTCGTCTATGCTCAATTTGCAACCGTTACCATTGGAGTAAGGATGGGTTTGCAATCTTCCATTTTAAATTTCTTGAGAATTTCCCTTGATGTACTTGGCTTGACACAGAAATATTCCTTTCTCTCGTCGAGATATTTGAAGCCCTGAAGAAGTATGTCGGCCGACCAATTAAAGACATCTCTAAATCACTTTGCACCTTTGTATCAAACTTTTACTTAGTCGATCATCATTGCTACCAATTATTGTATCATCCTCTTTAGCTATTAGACATGATTTAGTTTCTTCATCCAGAACATATATGTCGTTTGGAGCTTGACTTGTTGTAGCCACAATTTCACCATACACTCCTTTCCCGATTTCACATTTCGTGGAGTTGAATAGTATTGTGTGTCCTTGATCACACATTTTTCCGACAGTGAGCAGATTGTGATTCATGTTTTCAACCAATATAACATTCTTGGCTAGAGCATATTTTCTTCCGAGAGTGACAATACCTAATCCTATAACATTTGAAGATCCATAATTTCCAAAGGACACGGTTCCATCCTTCTTCTCTTTTAGAGATATAAATTTATTTCTATCTCTAGTCATATGCGTTGAGCAACCGCTATCAACATACCACAAATATTTGTTCTTTTAAGCCTTGAAAGTGAGAGAACAATTATCATTCTTATTCTTCTTCCATGTTCGTTCGTTTTGTAGCTTCGAATATTCTTCTGGAGGATTTTCAAGTCTGTAGTCTTTGGCTATGTGTCCAAAGTTTCGACATTTGTAACATTCAATATTATTTCTTAAATGTTAAAATCTATTGATGTTTCGTTGAGCCCTGGGAGGTTCATATTTGACAGATCTCCTAGAATTGTATTTGTTCCTAGGGTACGTGCAACATTCTATAGCTTTATGACAAAATTTTCCACATGAATAACAGTAGCCATAAAAAATATGTTGGTACCTGGATGGAAATTTTCATCGAGGAATTGTCTTCCAAGGTTGTTCTTGCGAATCTTCTCCAATGAAGTCTACATGCATGTCAGATCTCATAGGTTCATTTTATTTTATTGTAGAAGGTCCTGCTTCTTCTTCTTTGTAAACGATGCCAGCTCTGTCGTTGTAAGATCGTTGATTTTTGATGAGTTCTTCCAATGCCCTTGAGTTGTTGGCATAGTTTTGGATAGTTTTTCCTTTCTTCACTTCCTCACGCAGCGAGACTACTTCGACTTCTAATTATTCCCCTTCTTGGTTGCTTTCTTCCAACTTCTTTTGAAGTGACTCTTCAATGCATTTGTGTTCTTCAACTTCAATTTTGAGACCTTGAACTTGTTCTTCAAGAGTTTTGGAACAGATCTTCTCCGCCTTGAGATCTTTTATAAGCTTGATTGCTTCCTCATAAAATTCGTCTATGGTCCATCCTTCTTCTTCGTTGTTTGATACCTCTTGCTTATTGTGCTTGGGTTTATTGTGCTTGGCCATAAACAATACTCTCTCATTGGCTTATTCTTCACTATCATTGTCTTCATCGGATGATGAGCTATCTTCTTTAGAGAGAAAGTTCCTTTTGGATCCTTGCTTGTTGAATTTCTTAAAGCCTTTCTTTCTTTTTGAGTTGCCATTACTTTTGTTTGGAAATTTTGCTGCAAAATGCCCAACCTCATTATAGCTGAAACATATCAATGGAATTTTACCTTTGAATTGTCCCTTACCAATTTGTAGTTTTCTCGTGAAGTAAGCATATTCTTCATCTGAAATACCTTCTTCATCATCTCCCTTTTCTTCACACTTGCAGGTGCATGTCTTTTCAATTGAAGGTTTTTTATCCTTATTGGTTTTCTTAGATGCAACGAACGCAGTTTCTAGATGCGAAGTACCCTCTTCTTCATCAAGTCTCATTTCATATGCTATGAGAACTCCATGTAATTCCTCTTTGCTGAGTTTGTCCGGATTTGCACTGTATTCTAATACCAATACCTTTGGGTTGAATCTCCCTGGTAACGTTCTAATAATCTTCCATATAATAGTCTTCTCGTCAACTGGCTCTCCCAATCCTTCCAGAGTATTGGTTATTTCATCAACGTATTGAAAGTATGTAGCAATGTTGCAATCTTCTTTCATTCTGAGTTGCTCAAATTTTTCTCTATAGATTTGAAGCTTTGCTTCTTTGACATTTGAGTCACCTGCATATATATTCTCAAGCTTGTCCCATACATTTTTGGCGGTTTTACAACCCAACACCTTATGATAAGCAGATTCAATAAGTCCACTGATAATAATATTCTTTGTTTTTGCATCATTTACCAAATTCTTCTTACCTTGTTCATCCGCAGTTGATGTAAATCCATTTTGAACAGTGTCCCATACTTCGTAACCTTGCGCCAAGAGATAGACCTCCATTCTTCCTTTCCAAAGTGCATAATTATTTTCATTGAATAGAGGTACACCATTCTTGGTATCCTCCATGACCTCCTTCCTGTTGTTAAACTGCTATTGAAGGAACCAAGCTCCGAAACAAATTGTTGGAAATACTGAAAGGGGGGGGGGGGGGGGGGTGAATCAGTATTTCTTTTCACTAGAGCATTATTTAATCTCAATTATTATCATTGTTTGTACAATGATAAGAAACAAGAGGAACAAAATTGCACACGCTTTTAAGGTGGAAACCCACCCTATCAAAACCACCTAATGCTTTTCTAATAATTCTTTAATATTCAACTCCAATTGAAAATAAAGCTCCAACTTCCTAGAATCTAGAAAAGCATTCTTCTCCAAACTCTACCACCGGATGAATGCTCCAACTGCTCGAGATGCTTCGCAGTCAACCCAATGGTATGCCCCAACACCCAATGAGCTACAACTCACCCTAGCACCACCCTACCACCCTATAGAAGAATAAAAGAAGAATGGACTCCCATACTAGGGAAAATGGTCCAATTTACAATGATATAGAATGATGTAGAAGAAGAAGACACACTATACCATAACCATAACTATGACACAACCACCTACTGATGATGCTAGACCTCCCAACACCGCCTCTTCAACTTTTAGTAGATAGACACTAGTACAATTTTTACAATAATGTATTTACAATGACTTAGTACAATGATACCTTTACAGTGACTGTATGCAGCATTACCCACTTGAAGACTTCATGTGATGAACTTATTATTGCTTTTATGCACCTTGGTTGCCGCTCTTGTCATGCTACCCTTTTTTGTACCTTTCTTTGCTTTGCTGCCCTAGAAAATCTGGTCCTTTGCAGCCCTTGACAACACATGATCTAGCTTTTTCTTACCTTATATGAGCTCGATATTGAATCCGGTGTACCTCTCCTCGTTATCTCAAACCTCAACATTCCTATTTTCGCTCCCATAGTGGTGTCCTCTAAGTCGCTTTTCTAATTCCATAGGTCCGACCCAATTTGGATTCTTCAAGAGAATCATGTGCATAAAAGGACAAGTACACAAGCTTCTTGAAAATAATGTGTTATTTTTCTTTTAATATTTTTTTTGAAAAATGAATACATGCATATAGAGAATTTTGTTGTTTCATGGAAAGGATTATATGAGAATCATGTGCATAAAAGGACAACTAGCGAAACTTCTTGAAAAGAATGTGTTATTTTTATTTTAATAATTTTTTTGAAAAATGAATACATGCTTAATGCAAAACAATAATAATTGTTTTGCCAAGTTTTCTTGAGAAATAAACACTTATCTGCATGAAAATAAAAGTTATTGCGTTAGATTTTCTCAGAAAATAAATGCACACAAAAATATTAAAGAAATCATGATATTTTTCATGAAATGAATGTATGTTAACTTTTCTTATGAAAAGAGAGAAAATAAGTTATTTCATTAAATAAAATATTGCCATGAAATTATGAGAGAAAATTAGATGATTAATTTCCTTGGAGATATTAGCATGAATCCCATAGAATATTAATAGGAATATTTGCACAATAATAATATACATTATTTTGGAATTCTTGAAATAAATTTCTATGTTAATTTTTGAAAAGAAAATATTAAAGTGAAATGTCTTTGTGCCATACATTATCAGATTCTTAGAAAAGAGAAACGTTAATTAAATAAACTTTCTTGGAAGGGTTTTCATGAATTTGTATGCATTTATTACCCATATAATTTATTTGAATATTGTAAGGATTTACCCATATTATTTATTTAAATACTGCAAGGATTTGAGTGCAGAAATACTTTCATAGGAATTTTGTGCATGAATTGATGAAAATTAAACATTGTTTTCTTAAAAGATGCACATGAATCTTGTTCATACAAGAACAAGAAAACATGCATTTTTCTTGAAAAGATTAAGTTCATTGAAGGGTCATTGTGGTAAAAAAAACACCTGTTGCATGCACAAAAGGGTAGACATTGTGATACGGAAAAAATATAAAGAAAGTTATTATGTTACTATTTTTGAAAAGATTGTCTGGCTAGATGAATTGTGTTATTTTCTTGATTTAGCTACATAAAATGTTAGGTTAATCTTGTTTTTTTTACCTAGTATTTATGCATAAAATATGATTATCTATGGTAATTTATTGGAAGGGAAGAATGAGAAACTTGTATGTAGAAATATAGAGAAACAATGTTATATTAACTTATTTGTTTACATGAAAACAATAGCTAATGATGGTAGAATTTTAGAGAAGGGAATATGTATCATGCATATTAAAGAAGGGTTATTACGATAAGCTCTTTCATGCATAAATAATATCCATTGTGTTATAGAGATATTTTCTTTTCATGGATCGAAGAAATATTGAGCTATATTTCTTTGCAAAAAATATATGTGATTACTTTTATGCTATCATAACTATTATGTTATTTTATTTTGGAATAAGATCATGTATATGCATGCAAGATTTGTATTAGCTTTCATTCGAAAGAATATACATTTGTATGTGGGAAATCATAGCATGTTATGTTAGCCTACATTGGAAAAGATTCTTTGGGAAAGAAAATGAATTATATGCACAAAGACAATAGCAACAATGTTGGTTCCTTGGAATATATATATGGGTAATGTTGGTATAATCTTTGGAAAAGAAGACATGTATTTGTATGCTTTATTGCGTTAGTTTTATGGAAAGTGAAAAATATTTTTGCATGCTCTATTATGTTATATTTCCTCGAAAAGGAAACATGTGTTTGCATGTTCTATTGTGTTAAGCATTCTTTTGGGAACTATATGCATTTTCATGCATAGGTGTTAGCTTTCTTTACATATTTGCATGCACCAAAAGTAATAGCTGAAGGGTTAGTTATTCTGATAAACTTGATGTAATTTGCATGCACGAAGATCATAACTGGTGTATTAGTTTCCTTTAAAGGGATGTATGGAAAGCTGTAGTGATTTGTCTTGCAATAATGTGTGCTTATGCGAGGGAAATATTAGTTAATGTGGTATTTATTTTATAGAAGTTATTTGATGGTTACATGGTTATAACTAGTGCATATGCAGTGTTTTTAAAGGAAGCATTTCACAATATTTTGGTTGCAATTCATGAATGTACATGAAAAGATGGAGAAGAATCACTAGTATATATTTATGGATTGGTTGATTAATACTTTATGTAATCATGATATCAATGTATGTTGACGACAACAATGGTAGGAACGAATGGTGACTTGTGCAAAGGATAGAATTGTGTTGAACAAGGTGGAAGATAAAGAATTAATGGTTCATGCATATCATTCTCGACTACAAGATGGCCCATTGAAGGAACAACCAAGCCACAAAAATATAAAGATTGAAGATTTGTGGGTAAACGATATCACGATAATTGTAATAGATTTAAGTTAGATATTTTGTATTTAGATGGGATTTCCTTGTAATAGTTTATGAAAATGGTTAAGGGACGGACTCCCTTGTAATCCATTGAGTGAGGGGTGAACACCCTCATGGGTATTTAATAATAAAATTAAACGTTCGCTAGTTCTCACCTTATGAGGTTTCCAGGGTATATCGGTGTCTAATCATGTGGTTTTCTGTTGTGATACTTTTATGTTGTGTATTCCTTGCATGATAAGATGCTTATAATATCAAGTGTGTGATTAACTAATCTAGTTAAAGGAATCATGAAAATGATGCAGAGGTACACCAAAAACTTTATGCCAATATGTAACAATAGTGGTTATTAATGGTTATGTAACTTACTATTCCTCTACTAAAGTTACACTATGTAATGATGAAGATTCTATATAATGGTTAATGAGGAATCGCGATTAGTAATTTGGATAGTTACCTATGGGTAAATTATGTAAAAAAATTCTAACTGCATACATTTTCATGCAAAGTTATCGGGGGTATGTTACAAATGGCATCAAAGTTGAAGGTTGCAACATTGGTGCCTTAGGGAATTTTTAAGGGAAAATGAAATCAGGGTATGTTACTAATGGGAATCAACTTATGTATGAGTCTCACAATCTACATATTGATATATGCAGTAGAATCATTTTGACATGAGATGTCTGATTTATGTTTATAACTACATCAAATGTAGTAAGTAACAAATTCTGCTACAAAACTGTGTTCACAACATTTGAATATCGAGGAGGATAAAGAATAATAAAATCTCTATTACACCTATGAACAATCTTGAACACTCACTGAGGAAAGTGAGTATCAACTACCAACCTTTGCAGATATGAAAGTATTAATGATACATTTAATGAACACGGCCAAAATTACAAGGCACTACTTATAATGAGTGAATACATGAATGTAAAATATGGTCAATGTCTTTGAAGAGGACGATAAAGTGTTTTAAAAGATGTTAAAAATAAACAACGAGTCGAGTAGTGAGACTTGACTGTAATAGCTAGTTGTTGATTGAGTCTTGCCATGGTTGCATTAAGATGGTTGGTAGCATTGATTAATTAGTGTTGCTTGAAAAACTATCAAGAATTTTATTCATGAATTTTATTTATCAAAGCTTATTTTAATTTGTAAACGAGTGATTATGGTAGCACTTCATGTGTTGGTCTGTTGGTAATAATACACTGTGGAAAATTGGAAATGTTGGATTGTTACCCTAACTATTATTGAAATTTACACGTTAACGAATATTTGTATATACCTTTATGCATTTCAGTATTGTATGCATAAAACTAAAATTATTGCAAAAGTGAATACTTATTTATGGATAATGTTGTTCATTAGGGGAATTTTTGAGGTGTAAAATGGGCCTCCTAAGGAAATTATAAAATAATAGTGGAAATAATAAAATAATATTTGATTACATCATCAAATTTTAGAGGGAAAAAAGAGAAAACTACTTTTGCAACTTATCTCCCAAAGTTTTTACTCAAATTTTGAGCGGGAGTACTCGTTGGATGCAAAAATTAATTCCCTATCCAAGGAGTACCCATGTTGCACACTTTCTATGTGTCCTGCTACACGAAAAATGAGAAATATATGAAAAGCGTGCTTGTGATCACGTTTTTTATGTATTTCTCATTTTTCGCATAGCAGGGTCCATCGAAAGTATGCAACATGGGTACTCCTTGGATGAGAAATTAAATTTTGCATCTAGCGAGTACTCCCGCTCGAAATTTGAGTAAAAACTTTGGAAGATAAGTTGAAAATATGAGTTGAAAAAGTAGTTTTATTATTTTATTATTTTTTAATCTTTTTACCCTTTTACTTAAAAAATGGTGAATCATCCCCCATGGTTGACATCATCATCTTGAATCATATTCGTTCTTATAAAGTTTATTTTTTTTGTACATTTTTCTTAGGAGGCCCATTTTAGACCTCAAAATTCCCCTAATGGATGAGATTAAGCAAGAGTAGCTTAATGGAAACAAGAAAACCTGTGAAGGTAAAACACTTTGTAACTCATAAAGTATAATGTTATGATATGCATGATTATGTTATTTGGAATATTACCATGTATACAACCTGTATGTCAGTTAGTTTCTTTTCAATCTAGATATTGTGGACCCATCCTGAGGGTCAATAATAAATGTATGGTGTACATAAATGTTTCTTTTGTTTTAATTATAATATGCATATGGTTTGTTATTTAAATTATTATGGGAAAGAGTGCTAAAAGATAATTTTACATGTGATACAGTTGTGGACATTTGTGAAAGGCCAGGAGGCCTTGGGTTGATGGAAATTTCCTACCCAAAGGTTTTGATGGTTCTTTTCTGGCCGAATTTCCTCTCCCTGGAGATAAGATAATCTCAATAAGGGAAAATATTTGGCCAAGATGGCAAGAGGGGGAAAAGTTTGAGGCAAATTTTTTGATTTGGAGCATGTTGGAGGAAGCCCAAAAATTCCCCATAGACAGGACATTGTTAGAGGAATAGGCGGGACACTACCAAGAGGAATCTTGTATTGGACCTTGTGTGGTCATTGGAATTCTCGAATTGGTTGGAAAATGGAATTCTAGAATGGAGCTAGTATGGTCCCTGTTAGATAACTTTATGGATGCGAAAATGTCTTGATCTCGTTGTGGAAACCAGTTCCAATTGGTTGAGAGGAGCATTATTTTGCCCATTGTGGTTTTCATAGCGGAACAAGTTATTTAATCAATTATGTGTTGTATTAAAATGAATTTTCTATATGATTGTGTAAATATTTTATGTACATCTTGATAGGAAAATAACCTAGTTCTCGAAAATGAATTATTAAAAATATAAGTTAATTTGATACTATTCATTTTATTAATAAAATATTATTATTAAATTTTTTTTTTTAACAATTTCTATTAAAAAATTAATGATATTTTTTTTCAATTTACAACCTTATTTAAGAATATTGATGTAAATTAAGAATGATATTTTTCTGAAAACGATTATTTTGATAATTTAATAATAAAACTCTTTCTTACATACGTCTATATCATACTATCATACAAAAATCATAACACTTAATCTTTTTAAGATATATTTAATTGATTTCATTTAAATTTTCCCACCTCTAAGTTATATATATAAATAATTTGTAAAATGAGTGACTTAATTATCCATATCATTAGATAAGAGTAAAACTATTATGGCATTATATACAACACATATAAAATGAGGATATGCAATCCAATCATTTATTTTTTCTATATTGAATATTTAAGAATATTAAATTTAAACTATATAATTTTTTTAATAAAAATGTTTTAATAATTTATAAATGTTAAATCATTTTATGAAATGATTACTAAGTGGACTATTCAAACAGCATGAGAAATTAGTGAGTTACTACTACCTCTCATGGAAATAGTCATAGATAAATGACTTACTTAAAACACTTGAATCCTAAAAATGATATCTAATATAATACACTGCAGAAACCCCTCATACTAATGTTAAATCTATTTATATATTTAAAATACAATTTAAATAATAAAATCTAAAATCTAAAAAATGCTAGCCAAAAATAAAAACTAAAATGAAAAAAAATAAAACCTTTTTCAAAAATAAATATAATATATAATATTAAAAATTATAAGTGTTTTATTATATTTATTTAAATCAAATTCTAAGATCTAAGACTCCAGATCATGTGTCAAATAAATGGAATTTCTTGGCCAAACCACACATATATATAAAATAAAATGTTGTAGTCTAACTAGACTGTTTTTTGGCCTTGAAAATCATGGAATTCTGGTAAGATTTTAAAGAAAATCTAACAGGTTTTTTTTTAAAATCTAGGTTATAGCTATCAAACCGCCAAACTAAAAACATATATATAATAAAATGTTGTAGTCTAGCTAGGCTATTTTTTTGCCTTGAAAATCATGGAATTCTGGTAAGATTTTAAGAAAACCCGGCAGGGATTTTTTTTAAATCCAGGTTATAGCTATCAAAATTCAATATTTTGGGTGCCCTAGAGGTTTTGGATGGTGCTGAATCCATTTCCACAACCAAAAACATGATTCAAAAAATGATATGCAAGATTTCTTAAACCTTTTTTTGTCGGTATTTCGACCATATGCAAGATTTCTTAAACTTTTTTACTCCAGATTTCGACCATTTTTGGCAATCCGGACAATTCCTCCACCTCCATAGACAAAGATTCCAGCCATACGCAAGATTTCTTAAACCTTTTTTAATCCAGATTCCGACCATTTTTTACAGTCCGGAAAATTCCTCTGCCTCCATAGACAACTCCAAAACGACAAATTCATTTTTGAACATGACTAGCCTTCTAGTTATTTTTATATGGTGCACCATGTCTGACTTTGACACTTCATCAAACAATGCTCTATTATTGATTGTTCCAGCCTTTTTGCACTCTCTATTATTCACCCTCTTTTAGACCTTATTCCACTTTTGTCTTGTTTGGTTAAAGTCGAAACCTCCAGGTAATATAAATAGCAGAAAAAGTTGAAAGAATCCATGTCTTTTACAATTCCCTGTTGATTTTGTAGTCTCTAGTCTGTGGATTGCTCTTAAATCCTCTTCGTAATTCATTTGTTTCGCTACCAAATTCACTTGTTTGTTTATATTATTTTATAGCATCTCTCCACTGGCACATCGAAAAATGAGCTACTCTCTGCTCATGCTTCTCCTCTTTACCTCTATTGCTTCTCCTGCTGCCGATGGTTATCCATCCTTTCAATACTGCACTCCTATTACTTGTGGAAATTCCACCATTAAATATCCCTTCGGGCTATGTGGCCCTCTATATGCTAGCTGTTATGGTGATGATGTGACTTTGGGTGCAGCCGACTATGGTAGTGTGACTTGGGAAGGGATAGTAGTTAGAGACATCGCAAAATCCTCTTACTCTACTGGAACCCTTCAAATCACACCACTTTATATCAATCTACTGGAATTTGACCCTCCTGTTGGATACGATTACTCTAGTAGTTACGATTGGTTGTCAAAAGGTGGATTCTTCAATATTTTTGATGCAGACATGCTCAGAACAATTCTTAACTGTACAGAAAAAATGGCAGACATACCCGGCAATAGCATCAAGAAGTTAGAGTGCACAGAAAACAACAGATCTTGCTTCTTTTACCCTGGGGATGGTTTCCAACTTCTAAATTGCGAGAATTATTGTATAATCGTTCCAACAAACAAAAGTTACAATATTAGCACCGATAAGGATTTCGAAGAACTCCAACAAAGAGGATTCCAAATTAAATGGTATACACACAACCATACTCCAGTAAAGAGGATTCCAAATTGTGATTCTTGTAAAGCTAGTGGGGGAAGATGCTACTCACAATTCTCCTCTTCCTTTTCTCATTACACAGATTGCATTTGTCCTGATGATGATGTCCGCGATGATGATTGCAATGATGGTGAGAATATTTTGTGTTTCGCTGCTGCTTTACGTTATGTCATGTTACATCTATCTATCTCATGCACCTTGTTTTGTACTATTTTTTGCCTGAAGGATATGTAATACAATACGGAAAGAGGTTATCTGCAAAATTCTTGGCAGGTAAATTTCTAATGATCTTTAAAACCGATCAATTTTTATGCTTTCTTGTTTTTCATATTCTAATTACCATTTCAACTTTATTTCCAGCAATATTTCTTACAGTATGTGTTGTGTTTAGCATAGTAGTGGTCTCTTGCATTATGGTTCATAGAGTAATTTGTTGTTGTCAAAGGAGTTCTTGTGAGCAGCAACAGGAGAGAATTTGAGCATTTATGGATCCTATGGATTCAAGACCTCCATCGATTGAAAATTTATTAAATTATTATTCCTCAAAAGCACCTGCAAGATATTATTATAGTCAGAGTATAACTTACACAAACAATTTGGAAAAGAAGCTTGGCAAAGGAGGTTTTGGAACAGTTTATAAAGGAAAACTTCCTAATAGACATCTAATAGCTGTGAAGATTTTAGATGAATCAAAACAGAGTGAGCAACAATTCATTACAAAAGTGGCTATAGTGGGAACGACCTGTCACATTAACTTGGTGCGCCTATTGGGTTATTGTTCTCAGGGATGCAAAAGAGCTTTGGTGTATGAATACATGGTCAATGGTTCTCTAGACAAGTATATCCATGGAGACCAAAAGGATGAGTTGGATTGGAAGCAGTTGTTTTCAATTGCAGTTGGTACAGCTTGCGACATTGCATAGCTACATGAAGACTGTGGAAATCACATCCTGCACTGTGATATAAAGCCCCACAATGTTCTCCTTGATGCTAATTTTTTTCCCAAAGTTGCAGATTTTGGTCTTGCCAAAATATCAGACAGAGAGGAAAGTCACGTCTCTGTGGCTAATAAAGGAACACCAGGCTACGATGCTCCAGAGATGTGGTCAAGGCTATATGGAGTTGTCACCGATAAATCTGATATGTATAGCTATGGTATATTACTTATGGAGATGGTGGGGGAAGGAAGAACATCGATTATAAGTATCTTGAAAGTAGTTCAAGTAAATTCTTCTATGCAGAGTGGGATTTTAAGTAAGTGCAAAAGGGGGAGTTCAAAAATCTAAGAAAAGAGGACATGTTAGAGGAAGACCGAGTCATCGCCAGAAGGTTAAGTTTAGTTGTGCTCTGGTGCATCCTGTTCAAGGGAACTCATCATCCCAGAATGAGCAAAGTTGTTCAAATGCTAGAAGGAGACATTGACATTACCACTCCCCCATTCCCATTTCCTATGGACACACCTTTGCAGTGACCTTCTTCTCACAAATATTCTTCACCTAGTGCTTCGGAGATTGAAATGGTGGATCCCACTAGTAGTAATCACATTGCTGAAGCATCCAGGTAATGTAAATTTCTAAATACTACATAGCATAGTAGAAAAATATACCTGAATATCGAGAGTGAATTTTGAAATTTAAGAAAAAGGAACCTGTCACATGAAGGCCTAGGCATAGCCAAAAGGTTATGTTTAATTGGACTGCGGTGCATTCATTCAAGGCATCTCGTCCTCCTTCAATGAGCAAGGTAGGTTGTCCAAATGTTAAAAGTAGAGGTTGACATTACCACTTCTCCATTCCCATTTCCTGTTGACACACCTTTGCAGTGATCTTCCTCTCACCAATCTTCTTCACCTTATGCTCTGGAGATTCAAATGAAGGATCTCAGCAACACTGAGACTGCTGAAGCCTCCAGGTGATCTAACATGCTACAAAGGATAATGGAAAAACGTTGAATTTTAAATCCAACTGCAAACATCGCAGACTGAGCAGAAGGATGGAAGGACATTGCAGCAGGAGTTAAATTGTTTGTTGTTGTGTGCACTCCACCATGTGTTTAAATTCTGCATTCGAAGACTGAAAAATGAAATTCTTAATTCAATGGTCGTAGCCATACTCCCCTGCAACCATCGTTTTAAAATCTGCCATGCCGATTTAAACCTGCACCTACCGCATTCAAACCACAGTCCTTACCCATGCTCGCTTGAATTTTAAATTGGTTCCACGTCATGTTGTGGAGCCCACCTAATCCACATCACCAACCACAAGCCAATCACGAGGCTACCGCATAGCCTTGGAGTCCAGTCACCAAACTCCAAAGTGGACCCGATAAGGAATTATAAGCTCAATTAACTTTTATCACACGTCCGGATGCTTACGTCAGCAGTCCAAATTTTGGATGCGATAAAAATTATGAAGACGGGTTTAATTTCATGTTTGAAATCAACGATAAAGGTTTAAAGACTTTGGTTATATTTTTTGTTTAATGCCGTAATATGTTTTATTGAAAATTCCTTTGAATTAAGGCATGCATATTTATTTGTTTTAATATACATATATATTATAAACTTGTTAAGTTTATAACATATATATGAAACGTTAGTTTTTTTTTTTTTTTAATAGTTCTGTTATGTTATGTATAAAAGGAAAAATCCCGAAGGCTATATATGCAGAACATATGAATTATGTTGACTGTGTGTATTTAAAATAGAGAGAGAGCAGTGAGACTTTGTGTGTGAAAAAAATAGAGTGTGAAAGAAATGTGTTGCTACATATGCCCGAAGGCAGTGAAACAAAAAAAGAAGACTGTGTGTGTGCATTTTTTTAAGGAGACAGAGAGAAAGTTTTAATGTTGTGTTGTGTAGTAGCATGTATTTTTTTTTGTAAATGCCCGAACAATAGTTCTGTGGCATCTTTGTAATAGAATTTTAATGAAATAGTTATTTTGTTTGCATCTCTATCCATTAACCTCTGTGTTGAAGTTGAGGAATTTTTATTTCCTCCGTTGTTTGGAATAATTCAGAAATTCCAACATGGTACCAGAGCTAGTTCAGGCTCTTTGAAGTTTGTCAAAGAAGCTGAAGGAAGGAGTTATTGAAGCAGTTCTCCAGAAATGTGAAGGTTGAGAAAAGTCCAGGTATTTATCCAAATAGATTTTGAGTTTGTGTTAAGGAGTGCAGTCCTTAGAGACAGATTTTATCTCTCAAGAAGAGAGAAAGTTTGTTGAAGAACACAATCAAGTTTTTTTAAAAAGGGCATAGTTCAGTAAGCTAGCCATGGCAGGAGCCAGCACAAGCACGAGTATAGGAAATACTCAACTCCCATAGTTTAATGGGAAGAACTATGACTATTGGACAATCACAATGAGAGCCCTGTTTTCCTCTAAAGACTTATGGGAGCTAGTTGAAAATAGTCTAGAAGAATCAACAGATGAAAATGCATTTAATGCCTTAACACAGGCAGAGAAGGAATTGTTGAAGAGTAATAGGCAGAAGGACTCAAAATCCCTCTTCTATCTCTATCAAGCAGTGCATGAAAGTGTATTACCAAGGATTGTAGCAGCTAAGAGGTCCAAGGATGCATGGGATACCCTCCAGACAGCCTACCAAGGCATGGAGAAGGTAGAGAAAACAAAGCTTCAATTAATGAGAAGGGATTTTGAAGTCATTTGCATGAAAGAGTCTGATACAATAGACTCATTCTTTACTCTACTGATTGGGTTGGTCACCCAAATGAGATCTCGTGGAAAGACAGTAGAAGAGAGAAGAATAGTGGAGAAAGTATTGAGGAGCTTACCCTTAAGGTTTGATGTGATAGTCACAACCATTGAAGAGACAAAGGATCTCTCAAAGTTTACAGTTGATGAGCTTCATGCATCATTGATGACACATGAACAAAGATTGGGTAGGACAAAAAACTCATCTTTGGAGCATGCCTTCAAGACCCAAATGTCCTTTGGAAGAGGAAGAGGTCAAGGAAAAGGAAAAGGAAGAGGCAGAAGCCAAAATAGAGGAGAAAGAAACAAACCTGCAAATACAAATGGAAGGGGAAGCAATCAAAATCAGAAACAAGGCCAAGGAAATAGCCAGCAAGGTGGACAAAATCAAGCACATGGACAAAGATATGATAAATCCCAAGTCCAATGTCATTATTGTAATAAGTATGGCCATTATGCCAATGAATGTAGGAAGAAACAAAGTGACATGGGTAATAGACCCAGTGCTAATTTTACTAAAGAAAATATCAGTCAAGAGAAGTTGTTTTTAGCATGTAATATGGCTAAAGAAAAGAATGAATATATATGGTTTCTAGATTCATGATGTAGCAACCATATGACTGGAAACATTTCTTCCTTTTTCCATGTTAGATGAAAATTTGAAGTCTCAAGTAACATTGGGGACAGATAGTAAGGTCTCTGTCATGGGAAAAGGCAGAGTAAGTGTCTTGACAAAGAGAGAAGAAAAGAAGAGCATATCTGATATATATTATGTACCAGATATGAAATGTAATTTGTTAAGCATTGGACAGCTCATTCAAAAGGGCTACAATGTATTCTTTGAAGATGATGTTTGCACCATCATGGATAAACCACCGAGCAAGCAATGCATTTCACAAGTGAAGATGACAAGGAACAAAATGTTCCCTCTCACGCCGAGAGAAGATTTGAAGAAAGGAGTTGAAATGGCAATAGTAATACAAGAGACATTCCAAAGAGAAACAAAAGATGAAAATTGGTTATGGCATTTGAGATTTGGACATCTCAACTTTGGAGGTCTGAATTTGTTGCATAGGAAGGGAATGGTAAAAGGATTACCATTGATTGAGAAACCGGACAGCCTATGTGAAGGTTGCATCTTGGGCAAAAAACACAGAGAAAGCTTTCCATCAAGAAAGAGCATAAGGAAAAAAGCACCCTTAGAAATTGTCCATTCAGATTTGTGTGGACCAATGCAAACACCATCACTAGCAAGCAGCCATTATATGTTGACTTTTATTGATGATTACACAAGAAAAAAATGGGTTTATTTCTTGAAATATAAGAGTGAAGTGTTTGGGAAATTCTGCTACTTTAAGGCTATTGTAGCAAAACAAAGTGGGCAGCATATCAAGGTCTTAAGAACTGATAGAGGAGGTGAGTATATCTCCAAATAATTTCTTCATTTTTTGCAGAGAAAATGGGATTCATAAGAAATTTACAGCAAGGTATAGAGTGCAACAAAATGGAGTTGCTGAAAGGAAAAATAGAACCATCATGGACATGGTAAGAAGTATGTTGAAGGCAAAACATTTTCCAAATGAATATTGGGCAAAAGCTGTACATTGTGCAGCATATGTCTTAAATAGATGCCCAACAAAGAGTGTAATGAATAAAGTTCTAGAAGAAGCATGGAGTGGCATAAAACAATTTGTCACCCACATGAGAGTTTTGGTTGTGTGGCTTATGCACACATTCTAGATCAGCTAAGGAAGAAGTTGGACAATAAGGGGGAGAAGTGCATATTTATTAGATACAGTGAAGAATCCAAGGCATAAGGACTGTATAACCCATCCACCAAGAAGGTTGTTATAAGCAGAGATGTGCATTTCATTGAGGAAGAATCTTGGGATGGAAGCATTGAGAAAACAGTGAATGTTAAAAGTTGTTTGTCTCATGATGATGACGAGGAAGAAATGGCTGAAAGGAACACCTCATTAGCAGCACCACCTCCACCAACACAAGGAAAGCAATGGACACCACAAGCAGGTATAAGAACACCCTTGAGAAGTGATGATAGTGCTTCTCCAAGCACACCACAAGGAGCAGATTTGAGTGTTTCTACAAGCACAAGTTTAGCAAGTGAAAGAGGAACCAGATTCAGAAATTTGAATGAAATTTATGAGCAAGAGGCAACAAATGAAGGTATGAACTCTTTATTTGCATTTTATTGTAAAGTATAGGATCCTATTCATTTTGAAGAGGCAGTAAAAGACAAGAAATGGATAGATGCTATGGATGAAGAGATGAATGCCATAGAGAAAAATAAGACATGGGAATTGGTTGATCTTCCAAAAGGTAAGGAATTCATTGCAGTGAAATGGGTCTACATGGCCAAAAGCCATGCTGAAGGTAAGATTGAAAGGCACAAGGCTAGTCTTGTTGTCAAAGGCTACAAGCAACAACAAGGAAGATATTATGAGGAAAAATTTGCACTAGTTGCAAGAATGGAAACAGTAAGAGCAATGTTGTCCATAGCAGCACAACACAAGTGGAAATTTTACCAAATTGATGTGAAATCAACATTCCTAAATGGAGTATTGAAGGAAGAGGTTTATGTTGAAAAACCTCTGGGCTATGAGAAAGAAAGTCAAGAGCACAAAGTTTTCAAATTGAAGAAAGCTCTTTATGGGTTGAAACAAGCACCAAAAGCATGGTACAATAGTATAGATGCATATCTACAGGAAAATGGGTTTAAAAAATGTGAAGGAGAACCCACATTATACATCAAAGAGAAATATGGTAAGATGTTGATTGTTGTTTTATATGTTGATGATGTGATATTCATAGGTAATGATTCTTACCTCATTGAGAATTTTAAGACAACCATGAAAGATGAATTTGAGATGACTGATATGGGATTGCTGAGATACTTCTTAGGAATAGAAGTAAAGCAAAATGAAAATAAATTTTTTTATCTCTCAAGCTAAATATGTGAATGAAGTCTTGGAAAGATTTAACATGCAGGATTTCAAGGTAGAAATTACTCCTATAGTGATGGGATTGAAGTTAAGCAAAGAACATAGCAGCAAGGATTTTGATCCAAGTTTGTACAAGAGCATAGTTGGCAGCCTTATGTATTTGACTGCAACTAGGCTGGATATTATGCATGCTGTAAGTTTAATTTCTAGATTTATGGAAAGGCCAAATGAGACACATTGGCAAGAAGCAAAAGGAATTCTGAGGTATGTGAAAGGAACAAAAAGTATGGTATTTTATACACCACTTCAGAAAATTTTGAATTGATTGGATATACTGACAGTGATTGTGCTAGAAGTATAGATGATAGGAAAAACACCTCTGGATATGTTTTTCATATGGGTTCAAGAGCCATTTCATGGGCTTCTAAGAAACAACCAATTGTGGCTTTATCAATAGCAGAGGCGGAGTATGTGGTAGCTACAGTAGCAGCATGTCAAGAAGTTTGGATGAGAAGAATTTTGAGGAATTTGTGTCATGAGAAGATAAAAGGCACAACAATTTATTGTGATAATAGCTTAGCAATAGCATTGTCAAAGAATTTAGTGTTTCACAAAAGAACAAAACACATTGATGCCAAGTATCACTACATCAGGGAGCTAGTAAAAAATAGAGAAATTGTTTTGCAACATTGCAGAACTGAAGAGAAATTTTCTGATATACTGACAAAACCTTTGGGCAGAAAAGTTCTAATTATTTGAGAAAATGTCTGGGTATCCAAGAGAACCCTACAATTGAATTTAAGGGGGAGTGTTGAATTTTAAATCCAACTGCAAACAGCGTAGACTGAGTAGAAGGATGGCAGGACGCTGCAGTAGGAGTTAAATTGTTTGTTGTTGTGTGCACTCCACCGTGCATTTAAATTCTTCATTCAAAGACTGAAAAACCAAATTCTTAATTCAATAACCGTAGCCATACTCCCCTGCAACCACCGTTTTAAAATCTGCCATGCCGCTTTAAAACTGCACCTACCGCATTAAAACCACAATCCTTACCCATTCTCGTTCGAAGCTTAAATTGGGTCCACGTCATGCTGTGGAGCCCACCTAATCCACATCACCAACTGCAAGCCAATCACGAGGCTATCCCATAGCCTTGGAGTCCAGTCACCCAACTCCAAAATGGACCCGATAAGGAATTATAAGCTCAATTAACTTTTATCACACGTCTGGATGCTTACGTCAGCAGTCCAAATTTTGGATGCGATAAAAATTATGAAGACAGGTTTAATTTCATGTTTGAAATCTGCAATAAAAGTTTAAAGACTTTGGTTATATATTTTGTTTAAAGCTGCAATATGTTTTATTGAAAAGTCCTTTGGCTTAAGGCACGTATATGTATTTGTTTTAAAATAGATATATATTATAAACTTGTTAAGTTTATAATATATATATGAAACGTTAGTTTGTTTTTAATTTTTTTTAATAGTTCTGTTATGTTATGTATAAAAGGAAAAAGCCCGAAGGCTGTATATGCAAAACATATGAATTATGTTTACTGTGTGTATTAAAAACACAGAGAGAGCAGTGAGACTCTGCATGTGAAAAAAACAGAGTGTGAAAGCAGTGTGTTGCTGCATATGCTCTAAGGCAGTGAAACAAAAAAGAAGACTGTGTGTGCATTTTTTTTTAAGAAGATAGAGAGAAAGTTTTAACACTGTGTTGTGTAACAACTTGTATTTTTTTTGTAAATTCCAAAACAACAGTTCTATGGCATCTTTGTAATAGACTTTTAATGAAATAGTTATTTTGTGTGCATCTCTATCCATTAATGTCTGTGTTGAAGTTGAGGAATTTTTATTTCCTATATTGTTTATAATCATTCAGAAATTCCAACAAAAAATATACCTCAACAAAAAGTATAGATAAGTTTTCAATGGATTTTATTCAGCATAGTGTTATTTGTATAGGATTTTTCTTTATTATCTTGAAAATATTTTTAAAAAGTGCGTACAAGAGCACTCTTCAATTTAAAAATTGTGTGGAAGACAGTTTCCAATGCAGTAAAAAAAGCAGTTTTCAATTAAAGAGCAGTTTTCAATTGAATCCTTTCAACAAGGTGTTATTTGAATTTTGTATAGCTTAAAAAAATTGAAAAATGTGTGTACAAGATATAGTTGTATCGTTCAACACCTCGATACCTTTTAGTGTATTTATTAAATTCCCGAGAACAAACTGCTACAGTTTATGGTATATTCGATAGTTTCTAACAAGCCTATAATACCCAACCTTTTATGCCTGTGCCAAGTTTTTCATGATGTATGATACAATATTTACTGTTTAATTATCTTTCAAGGTGAAGTGCCACATTTTCAAATTATATACGGTAAAATTGATTTCGGTCATTTTGAGATTCTATATTTGAAAACTGATTTAGGTCATTCAAAATTTGGAATTTTTATATTTTAAAAATATAATTTGCATGGTTAGCATCCTAGATCTAGCTTAATTTATATTTATCATCCCAGAAGTATCAAATTCCTCTAGGTACAAAAGTTCTTTTTTATTTTTGGAGTGTATATTTTGAGGAAAGATTTGTACCTCTACGGATTTTATCCCTCTTGGTCCATGATAGATCCCGAATTAGATGGATCTAGGTTGGTGATTTGATCCGTCTTGGTCCATGATAGATCCAGAATTAGATGGATCTAGGGTCGTTCGAGTTGATGGCAACAATGACACATTTTTAGATTATCATTATTATGTATGTGCTTGAGATAAACTTCATACTTTGACATTTACTTTATTTTTTCTTTGTTTGATGTGACTATATCAATTCTCTTCTTTAAGTTTGTTTTTGTTGCTTTCCTTGACTAAGCTTGGATGCTTTGAGTGGTTTATGTGTTTATGTGTTTGAATTTGGATTGTGTAATGTTTGTGAATGTTACAATTGTTGTGTTATATTTTTATATGTGCATGTAGTTGTCTCTTAGTAATATATTTCTATACGTGTATGTAATTGTCTATTAGTAATATATTTCTATACATGTATGTAATTGTCTGTTAGTTTGTTAGTAATATATTCTATACGTGTATGTAATTGTCTATTAGTAATTGGTTGGTGATGAATAAGGAAGACACTCTTATCAATATTTTGCAAGAGGATTGATATTGCAGATCTATTTCACTTAATTTTAGGTATCACAACTTTTGACATTTAATAATTCTTAATAGTGTACGTCAAGGTATTACTAAATATAACTAGAAGAGAAATTTCAAGAACTTGAACAACAATTTTAATAATTTACTCCATCAAGATTACTCTTGAAATCATTTGTTTCATTGCTAATGTTTGAAATAATTTATTTCCTTTAAAATATTTTTATGATTTTTTTTTTATCTATAGTTTTCTTTGCAAAATTCAATAAATAATGTAATTTTCAATTTTCTTTAATGAGTAGTGAGATTTACATAATATTTACATTATATGTTAGATTTTCCATATTTTCATATTGATTATATGAAAAGGATACTTCACACAGTAAACCATTCAATTCTTTAACTCAAACCTTTGTAGTAAACATCACATCTTGTCTTTCTTGCTCTCCAATATTAATAGGTTGAATTACTATAACACAAAAACCAATTCACATTGTGAATCATTTTTTTGTGTTTACACTAAAATTAATGCACATTTTTAATCCAACCACTTTAAGTTAATGTATCATCATACGTTGAGTTACATCAAATCATAAATCATCCTGTGCTCTAAAATCAATGCATCTAATGCATGCAATCAACTAAGAGTAGAAAACATCTACACTGAAATCAATGAGTCTAATGCAATAAATCAAATAAGATTAGAAATCAACATCTACACTAAAATCAATGCATCTAGTCCAAACAATCAAATAGGATTAGAAACTACACTGAAACCAATACATCTAGTGTAAGCAATCAAATATCATTAGAAAGTCACATCTACACTGAAATCAATCCATCTAGTGAAAGCAATCAAATGGGATTATAAATTAGCATTTATAATGAATTCAACGCATTTAGTGCAATAAATCTTATTCCCTCTATCCCCCTCCATCTATCTCTATATCTCCCTCCATCTCTCCTTCTTTGTCTATGTTTCTTACCCCAAAATATACACACACTCTCTCAATCTCTTCCTTTTCACTCCCCCCTCTCCCTCTCTCCACGTTTCTAATTGTATATATTTCTTCTTCCCTCCCTCTCTCCCCTTCCAAATCCATCGCTTTGTCTTCCCTCTCTCCTCCTCTCTATCCCTCCCTATCTCCTCCTCCTTTCCAAGTCCTTTCTCTCTCAGCTCCCTCTCTCTCCCCCCATCTCTCTCTCTCTTTCCAACCCTATCACTATCTCCCTCTCTCTCTCCCTCTTTCCCCCCTCCATCTTTGTGTCTCACTCTCTCTCTCTTACCCTTCTCTCCCTCTCTCACTCCTCTCCTTCTCTCTCTCTTAATTCCTTCTCTCCCCTCTCCTTCAATTTATCTCCTTCAATGCAAGAAATCAAATAGGATTAGAAATCACCATATACACTTAAATCAATTAATCAAGTTCAAGAATTCTTCTTCCCTCTCTCCCCCCTCCATCTATATCTATATTTCCCTCCATATCTCCTTCTTTGTCTCTCTATCTCACCCCCCTACTCACACACACTTTCTCTCTCCATATCTATCTATCTATCCCTCTTTATCTATCTCTTCGTCCCTCTCTTCACCTTCCATCTATATATCTATCTCTCTATGTCTCTCTTTTGTCTCTCTATATCAACCCAAAACATACACACTCTTTCTCCATATTTATATATCTCTCCCTCCTTATTCCTCTCCCTCTCTTCCCCTTCTCTCCCTCTCTCCCCCCTTCTATCTATCTTCCCTCTTCCTCTCCTCACTCCCTCTCTCTCTCCACCTTTATCTCTCTATGTATTTATTCTTACCTCCCTCCTTCTATATCTAGAGCTCCCTCCATCTCTCCTTCCTTCTCTTTCTGTCTCACCGCCCCTTCCCAAACACACATGCTTTCTCCCTCCATATCTATCTATCTCTTCCCCTCTCTATCAATTTCTTCTTCCCTATCTTCACCTTCCACACACACACACACACACACATATATATATATATATCTCTCTCTCTCTTTGTTTCTCTTTTGTCTCTCTATATCACCCCCAAAACATACACACTCTTTCTCCATATTTATCTATGTGTGTGCGTGTGTGTGTGTGTCTCCCTGACTATCTCTCTTCCCTCCTACTCTCCTCTCTCCCCCTATCTCCATCTCCCTTATAACTCACTCACTCTCTCTGCACCTTTCTCTCTCGGTGTCTTTCTTCTTACGTCCCTCTTTCTCTCCCTTCCTTTTTCCTTCTCTTTCTCCCATTCTCTCCTGCCTCCCTTTGGCTCTTCCCCTTATCTCTCTCTATGTCTCTCTCTTCACCTTCCAACTTTGTCACTATCTCTCCTCCTCCCCCCTCTTCTCTCTATCTCTCTATCTCACCCCAAACATATACACTCTCTCTCCATCTCTCCCTTGTCACTCCCTCCCTCTCTCTCTCTTTCAACTTTTCTCTCTATATGTGATTCTTCTCCCCTCCCTCTTTTTCCTTCCAACTTAGTTTCTATATCCATTTCTCTCTCCTCCTTTCTCTGAATTCTTCTCTCATCTTACCCATCTCTCTCTTTCTCTCCCTTCCTTTCACTCCCTCTATCTCTCCACCTCTATCACTTTGTCTTTGTTATATATATATATATATAACAAATTTAATATTGTATTTATCCTAAAATCTTCAATTTATAATATTAATATTAATATTATATTTAATTATGTCCATGGGGTCTTGGATAGATGGTGCCCTTCTAGGTGGGGTGACAAGTTGGACATGTTGAAGATGTAGTTAAAAAAATAAAAAATAGATTTAATGATATTTTTTACATGGAATGATAACAATTTTTTCAAATATTGCAACTTTAACGTGGAAATATTTATGTCTTTAGAGATTTTAATATATCCATAAGATACGATTTTCCTTTTAAATATTTATTTTACAAATACTTAATTAAAAGAAATATTAAAATATTTTAAAGCAATAATTTTTATTCAATGTGTTTAATTAACCTTTTTACTTTATTTTATGAAATGATATTGAATTTAGTAAAGAACTGCTAAAAATTTTACTTGATTTTAAATTTTAATGTGGCAGTTTTCTTTTTGAAGATAAATTTAAAATCCATTGAAATTTAATGTATATGATAAAATAACTATTAAACTCATAAGATAATTATATCATAGTTTTTATTTATTTAATCTATCTCACTATAATAAAATATTAAAAAAAAAAAGTCATTTTAAACATTAACCTAATTTTTTTTTGCTATATAATGCTAAGACAAACTCATACATCACAATTTCAATATAAAAATAATAATAATTATGAAATAAAATCAAGTATAAATACAACGATTCAAAGCATGTTGGAAGAAAGTAACACTTCATGTAATGTTATGTTCCCACTTTTTCACGGTAAGAAAAAGCTATTTATCATTTAAAAAGACAAATAGCTTAATATTTCAATTCACATAGTCAAGTGATTAAAAGAACGGCATCTCAAAAACCCGAGAATTTCCATTCAAACACAATCCTCGTCTATTCCATTCCACCAACTGCTCCTCGTCCGCGTCGATTTTATTATTTGTTTACTTTAGTCCACTCAATTGACTTTAGTCCACTCAAACACAATCGTCGTCTCTTCCATCACTTCTCTGCTTCCTGGGCCATCACTTCTTGCAGCCTTCTTACCATTCCGTGTTCACGTCATTCTTCTCAATCATTTACTTTTTCTCACAAATTTTGTCTCCCTCAACCGATAAAATGGGTTTTCACTTAATGTTTGCATTTTTTTTATTTTGTTTGAATTTCATTTTTTAACTTTTCTATTAGTTATTTGTGTTTCTCTTGACTCATAAAATGGGTTTTCACTTAATGTTTTGATTTTTGTATTTTGTTTGAATTTCATTTTTTAACTTTTCTATTAGTTAAGTAAGGTAATTGTTAAAAATCATTAATTTTTTTAAATTAAATTGTGAAAATCATTTAAAAATTACATTATTTTTAATTAAAGTTATTATTTATATTTTTAAATTTTATTATATAATATCTCTTCAATATTGAGATAATACGATTTAAATTGAAATTATAGTTGTTATAGTATTGGTCTCATTAAGTCACTCAAAATTGACACATATATAATCAATATTTAAATAAAAATATATAATATTAAGTGCAAATATCTTTTAATTTATATCCAAAATTTACTAGGCACACAACTATCCATAAACAATGTTTTAAATATCAAGAGTACAAGATATCTTGTCTCAACTTGAAAATAAATAAAACTATTAGTTGTCTCAAAATGGTCTAATCCACCAGTACAAGGTTCTCATCACTTCAACCCCCACTGAACTGAATTGGAACCAAGTATCCCAATGCACATTCATATCTGCACATATAAAAAATTGACTCTATGTCAGCCATAACTGATGTGTTATTCAAAAATTCAACCCATTATGTTCAATAAATC